>CAJNOL010003693.1:8760-20480 GCA_905250125.1 Rotaria sordida
GTGGGTGTGGGTGTGGGTGTGGGTGTGGGTGTGGGTGTGGGTGAGAGTGTGGGTGTGGGTGTTGCTGAAGAGAAGAATCACACCCATAGCCCACACCCACATCCATGCCCGCCTACACCCGAATTTCGAACTGAAACTTTGTGTATATTGAGGACCCAATGAGAGTAATCTATGATAAAAGTTTCAGATCTCTTGGTTCGACTTTAACTGAGATATGGATATGAGAAAAATTAGACGGACTATATACTCTATCGTATGATTTCGTTACAAAAATAAATGTTTCACCACATTTCACAGACAATTTTAAATGAACTGAAATTTTTAATTTAGAGATTTCTCGACATGGGCTTTCATACGAAACACTTGAATCAAACATTTCGAAATAAATCACTAATCTTCATAGTGAGCGTTGGGTCCCAAAGTTTGCCTTTCCACTTTTGATCAAAAAATTTTTACTACCAAAATTTTATACCACAAACTTTTGAGGACCTTAGTCGATACATTTTGATGTGCTCTTTCAAATGAGACCGCTATCAATTTATTCTATTGCACTAATTCGACTAACTTGCTGTATCCACGCCAGGATGCTTTTTGAAAATACTATATAATGCGAAGCAAAAATTATCTAATGATGAGATGTTTTTATTACTATAAAAATATACCCCATCATCGATACTAAATATACTTAAAAAGTCTCGGTTATATCTCTTGTTTTTCTCAAGGAAATGGAAATTAACTGAAAAGTATTGCACTACAAAGTATTTCAAATGAGATCCGTCCCCTTCTACATGCGATACCTATATCTTCAGAACGCGTCATCCGTTTGAGCTAAAATTTTCAGTTTCTTCCTAGGTCTGTTAAGCCCACTTACTATAAAAATATCAGTCAAATCGGTGAGATCGATTGAGCAACGTTGGCCGTGACTTACGTGCAATGTCTTCTAGATAGTATTTCCTATTAATAGGTGCTAGTACAAACAACAGTCGGTGCAAATCCTTCAATAGTGTATTGGTTTTGTGACATGCCTTGAAAAGTGATTAAACTATTCCAGTCGTGTGGAATAGTCGAAACTTCATGTCATGGGAATGATACTCTCCATAAGCTAAATAAATGTGATCGCAGACAGATTACTCACTTGGTGATTGGTCGCACAAATATATATTCTTCTCCCTCAATTCATCGCTCACAAAAGGACGCTGTATGTTGTTTGATGCTTCCATAACTTCTCTTTTAACATCGCGTAGAATCATCGCAATGTCTTCATTGGGAGTTGTTATGTACTTCAGTAGATATTTTGTAAATAGGCCGTTTCCTCCTTTTGGTCCATCCCATACTTCGTCTCCCGGAGCACAAGCAAAAGCTATCAATGACCCAGCCTTGTGCATAGGCTTGAAGTCAGCAGGTATGAAATCACCTGGACCCCGATGTCGTGCTTCTAACTCCCTATTACGTAGGTGGTAGTTCCTACAGCAATCCAGTAGGAAGATTATTACAAATGGGCCTTGGTTACTTAAACGATCGAGAATGTCTTGAGCATTAATCGCACTTTTGTTCAAGTTTACACCATACATTTGAGGAATATCTTTTGGCCACAAATAATTTTGGTCCTAAAAGAGCGCACACCAAAATTTATTTCGCAAACCAGATAAGCTTCACATATAAAATGCAAAAACTTACTTCCCATTGTATTCCATGTCCGGCAAAATAAAACAGGACCATAGCGCCATGCTTAATTGAATGTTCAAAATCTACTAGAGTATGCATCATCTGTTGACGCGTTGGATCTAACATGACTGTAACTTGAAAACCAATGCTTTCGAGCGCAGATGACATGGCTTGTGCGTCACGGTTAGGGTTAGGCAATCGGTACACGTATTGATATTCACTAACCCCAATAACAAGTGCTAATTTCCTTCGTTCTCTATTTGTCGTTGTAGCCATAACGAACATTAAACCGAATCTGAAAAACGTGACTATCCTCTGAATCAATCATTAGACAGACAACACACACAATACCACCGAATACAAGAACTTCCAAAAGTTGTTAAAAATTTGATCAGATATAAGTCCTTACTTCACAGTGGGAAGCCAGGCAGGGTGTGGGTGTGGGTGGTATTAGTTGATCGTCCACACCCACACCCACACCCGCATATGGATGTGGCCAATCGGCTTGATATCCTAAGATTTATTTGCTCATGTAGCTGGTATCAGTTATCAGAAAAATGTGAATTTTTTTAGCAGTTATAAATTGCAGATAATGCTAATGAATGGATATTGTTTGAGCTGTATATCCTAATAAGAAAGAGAATTATCGATTGTTTTTTATATCCAGTTTGTTAGAAGAACTCTGTATCAGATTTTTTACACTTACATCGATTTCTATTGAAGTATTTCAAACAACATGAGATACTAATAACAAAGTTTTATTACTATGTAGTTAATTTTCAACTATATCTAACGTAAAATGTTGTATACTAATAAGTGAAATATTCAGCCAATTGTAGAGTAGATAGAATATAAGTGCCTTTGCAATTTTAATAAAGCTGGTGAAAGCCATCAATATCTTCTTTATAGACAAGGCTCAAATAATGAAGAATTGAGAAGTATAGAACATCTTATGTCGGGTATAGTTGCAATTTAACTACATAGTAATAAAACTTCGTTATTGATCCCTCATGTTGTTTGAAATACTTTAATAGAAATCGATGTACACCCTTGGACAAAAGTCTTCCTTTTCTGTGTTTTTATACTATCATACTTTGCATGAAATTTATTACCAAGTAAAGATATAACATGAGTTTTATTGCAGTGTGATCTGTACACCATACTGCAATAAAACTCTCATGTTATATCTTTACTTGGCAATAAATTTCATGCAAAATATGATAGTATAAAAACACAGAGGAGCAAAGACTTTTGTCCGAAGCTGTATCATATGTCCATAAAAGGACTCATGATCTCGATCACGCTTGATAGAAGTAAGAAATCATTTCAAAAGAATCTATATGACCCACTTTTGCGAGATGAACACGAATCTGAAGTTAGTTTTCATGATTTCTAGAGAAATTTGTAGGAAGTATGCTCTATGGTCAGTAGATAGGGTAACCCACAGTGTGGTCCATGCTAACTTGGTCCCCATCCGGCTTTTGACCTTGGCAGTTTAGTGTCAAAAGACGTATCTTGATGAAATCTTTATCTGGTGAAAAAAGAACTCTAGGACCTTGTAGAACACGGAAGAAAACTCCAAAATACCGACCATCCGGAGCAAGCCATTTCTCGCGTTTTGAACAGGTTTTGGCCGATGGTGTTTTTATCAGCTTATATGTCTAGGACTTGAATCGCATAAAGTTGTAGCATAAACTGTTCTCTATAAAATGAGACGTTTCTGAGTTCAAACAGTCGAGCCGTTCGTGAGATAATGTCAAAATACTGAGCATACCCTCAGAATAGCAGTTTTTGAGGTCAAAAATAATCCTCTTAAACTTGTTTCAGCTCGCATTTTTCATAGATAAAGTCAAATGACTTAATATTTTGGATTTGTTTATGGTTTGCCTAGACCTTTCATTTGACATAAAAAAATCGAAATATTTTTTCTCCGGCGACCTTCGCATTGAGTAGGGATCTTCTCTCGCGGACTCTCTCTTAAATATATGCAAAACACATGCGACTTAGGGTTGAACTTCGAGTTTGATGCATATCTGGTTAAAAGAACCTCATTTTTTGTGGTTTTTTTACGTTATTAGTAGTTTTTGGAGCAAGAAAACATCTGGCCTATCGATAAAAGCCTCGCCCATTTTGCCCACCATTTTTTTCCAACACTAGAGAAGTTTGCCCATTGGTCTAAAAATCCTGGATACACCACTGTCTATCCTTACACATTACGCGTCCGATTTCTTAAGTCTTTCAAAGACTTTGAAAGCAAATTTATTTCTGGACAAAAAATTAGTTTCAAAATTTGAATTAATCAGCTTTCGACGAAATTCCTCTCACTAAACATGTTTCTCATAACTAGAGGAACTCATTCATATAATTATATTCAATGTGAATGAATCGTAAAGAATGAGGAGACAGAAAAAGGGAGAAGCAATATCTCTCACGGCCGTTCCACATACGTAAAGAGAAATGCCCGAAAACAATAAATTTGAAATATAATAGGAATGGCATTAAATTGACCGAAAGAAAAAATAGTGAACGAAAGAATAGCGAGAAAAAACAGCGAAAAAGAAATGGAGAAAAAAATAATCTGGAGAAAAAAAATGACGAAAAGCAAATAGCCAGTCGAAAGAATGTCGAAGATAAAACTAGCCTCTCTAAGATCTTTCAAAGATATTTCAAACTCTTGTAAAGTCTTTGAAAGATCTTTGAAAGTCTTAGAAATATATTTGAAAGATCTCTCTAAGATCTTTCAAAGATTTTCAATGTCTTATAAAGTCTTTGAAAGATTTTTGCAAGTCTTTGGAAGATCTTTGAAAGTCTGTGAAAGATCTTTGAAAGCCTTAGAAAGATATTTGAAAGATCTCTCTAAGATCTGTCAAAGTCTTGTAAAGTCTTTTGAAAGATCTTTGAAAGTCTTTGGAAGATCTTAAATATCTTTCAAAGGTCTTTAATACGGCTGGATGTGGACTTTGTAAATGGAACGGAAACAGGTGCCTTAGAACCGGATTCTCTCGTTGGGAAGTAACACCGGAACCATAGTTCGGAAATGTACCGGAAACGGCAGGTATACAACTCGGATCCAGTTAGCGTGCTATAAGACGGAAAACTTGGTCGAGAACCGCACTGGAAACAACAACCGGATCCAAACATTGCAGCCAGGTGCAGGAATTAGCGGGAACTAAGCAGAATCCGGAAGCCGGATCCGATTTTGGAACACTGCTTCCAAGAATTGGCCGGAATTTCACAGGATCCGACTGTTTCCTGCCGTACAGTTTTGACCTGGGTGTGACATCCCTCTTTGAGAAACAGTTGCATTGTAATGCACATTATCTCAGAGATTAGGTATAACTACAGAGATAGTTTTGTTGAGTGCACATGTAAGAACTACAAGTAAATGGTATCAAGTTCTAAAAACTATCAAGGATTCTTGAATTTCTCCAATAAGCCTTTCACTAGTATATACTAGTAACTCACGAATCGGTGAGGGCCCACTGCACTTTTGTCATTCATAATAATCCATTTGGTGAAATTCCGAGAAGTCAAATAGTATGCACGCAGACGGAGATGGATATTTCCACGGAAATAAGCCAGGTTAAGACTCTAGGTACATGACGTGATTTGTGAATTAGATAGCAATTCCTAAATCCCATAGGCAATGCAGAGGTCCTAATTCGACTTGATACCATGGAAATGTTCATGACTACACGCAGGTATTGCTCACTGGTGATAAATCTGAATAAGGTTGGTTTCGATGTCTAGTTGTTGAATTCCTTTTCAAAACACGGTTTTTATAAAGGTTTAAATGAATAACTCGTTATTGTGAAACTGCTTATATTTGCACAAATCATGATTGTTGTGACTGTGTCAACTGATCATAAAGATAAGAAACGTCAAATGGGAAAAAGCCAAGAAAAATCTCTAAATGATTCATAAACATGTATAAAAGCATTGCTATCATACAGAAGGATGCATCTAATTATAAACAAAAAGCGGTTTGGTTTCATAAAATAAAATTCTCAATGGCATTAGAAGAGAAGCGACGCGTCCTGATCATTGGATCAAGTGGCATGGGTAAGAGTAGTTTATTGAATCTGTTGGCAGGCAAACAACTTAGCAACGTTAGTGACAGTGCTGAAGGGGTGACCCAAGGGGGAAACAGCGGACTTCAAGACTTCCAAAGACTTCAATGGACTTCAACCATAGTGGGTGTGGGTGCGGATACACGTGGATATTATATTCATCCACACCGGCACCCCCACACTCGCCCACACCCACACCCACCCACATCCACACTCACACCCACAGCCGACCCCACACCCACAACTCACACCCACACCTACACCAACACCCTGTTCAAAACGCGAGAAATGGCTCGCTCCGGATGGTCGGTATTTTGGAGTTTTCTTCCGTGTTCTACAAGGTCCTAGAGTTCTTTTTTCACCAGATAAAGATTTCATCAAGATACGTCTTTTGACACTAAACTGCCAAGGTCAAAAGCCGGATGGGGACCAAGTTAGCATGGACCACACTGTGGGTTACCCTATCTACTGACCATAGAGCATACTTCCTACAAATTTCTCTAGAAATCATGAAAACTAACTTCAGATTCGTGTTCATCTCGCAAAAGTGGGTCATATAGATTCTTTTGAAATGATTTCTTACTTCTATCAAGCGTGATCGAGATCATGAGTCCTTTTATGGACATATGATACAGCTTCGGACAAAAGTCTTTGCTCCTCTGTGTTTTTATACTATCATATTTTGCATGAAATTTATTGCCAAGTAAAGATATAACATGAGAGTTTTATTGCAGTATGGTGTACAGATCACACTGCAATAAAACTCATGTTATATCTTTACTTGGTAATAAATTTCATGCAAAGTATGATAGTATAAAAACACAGAAAAGGAAGACTTTTGTCCAAGGGTGTACATCGATTTCTATTAAAGTATTTCAAACAACATGAGGGATCAATAACGAAGTTTTATTACTATGTAGTTAAATTGCAACTATACCCGACATAAGATGTTCTATACTTCTCAATTCTTCATTATTTGAGCCTTGTCTATAAAGAAGATATTGATGGCTTTCACCAGCTTTATTAAAATTGCAAAGGCACTTATATTCTATCTACTCTACAATTGGCTGAATATTTCACTTATTAGTATACAACATTTTACGTTAGATATAGTTGAAAATTAACTACATAGTAATAAAACTTTGTTATTAGTATCTCATGTTGTTTGAAATACTTCAATAGAAATCGATGTAAGTGTAAAAAATCTGATACAGAGTTCTTCTAACAAACTGGATATAAAAAACAATCGATAATTCTCTTTCTTATTAGGATATACAGCTCAAACAATATCCATTCATTAGCATTATCTGCAATTTATAACTGCTAAAAAAATTCACATTTTTCTGATAACTAATACCAGCTACATGAGCAAATAAATCTTAGGATATCAAGCCGATTGGCCACATCCATATGCGGGTGTGGGTGTGGGTGTGGACGATCAACTAATACTACCCACACCCACACCCACACCCACACCCTTTCTAATTTTTTTTACATGGACTATTGAAAGATTTCATCCGACATTAGGTAATTACAAAAAGAAACAAAACAGCTTTCTGATTGAATCATTTCGATCATATATATGAATCTATTCGATATTCTTCTAGATCTTAATGCGATATAACCGAGGCCAATTCATAACATTAGGACTTCTGAAACAATTAAAATACTTTTCTCATTGATCTTTAAAGAAATGCTGATACAAATGTGATCGCTCTTGCTTTTTTTGTTTTAGATATTTATAGCACAGTTCTCTTAATAACAGTGAGAGTAACCTAAGAAAATGAGTTGCACTAGAGGTAATGTATTGCACGATGGATTTCGCTGGGACGGTGTGCGAATTGAAGATGTACGTAACCAAAACAAGAATCATAACGATCAATGCATCATCGTAAATTACTACTTTGATGACAATTTGCCACAAGAAAAACGCAGAATAGTAACAGAAGCTATCAATGAAATACAAGAAGCGGCACCCGGTATTCAGTTTAACAAGACAAATGCACAGAGAAACTATATTCGTATCGTTTATAGCGATAAAACACAATCCTGGGTTGGAATGATAGGGGGCCCTCAAGATCTGGAAGTGGCACAATGGGCTCAGAAAGGTAATGTATTGCACGAATTGATGCATGCATTAGGCTTCACACATGAACATCAACGCAAAGACCGAAATGAATATGTTCAATGTACTGTTAGTGGTAATCCAAACTACGATATACAAGGACTCATCATTGGTAGATACGATGCTGATTCCATCATGCATTATGCTACCGACGTTTCTAACAGTTACTTGCGTGAAGTGAATCTATGGGCAAAACATCAAAGAGATCATCTCTCTAATGGTGACAAAATGGCACTGAATTTATTGTATCCACCTGTTAAGAGTAATAGATGGAATCCTAGAAAGGGATCAACCGGCTTGTTCTATTGTGGACGACACAACATGGAAAATAATAACTCACCATTTGGTAAAATAGGTGTTGACGGTTATTGTGGGCCCACAAGTGGACCAAATTGTCCAACATGTCGCCAATATGGCGGTGAACAATCAAAATATAACGATAAAGGAAGGTTAGCTAAACAAGGTGAAACAGGTTTATTCTATTGTGGAACGAAATCTGTGGAACAACTGACAGACGAAGGAACATACAAGTACATCGAGTGCGGACCATATAATGGTCCTAATTGTATATCTTGTGCTAAACTGCTTCATTAATTTGCAGATTCTCGAGTGGAATAAAGTACAATTTTGTACGAGTACTTTTATTCAAGAATATCTGAACTTGCATGGGGTGTGGATATAAATGTTGGTGTCGATGTGAGAGTGTGTGTGGATGGGTGTAAGTATGTTCATAATTGAATGATTATTAGAATCTGAGCAATACTTACGACGCGTTTCGACCTTGCTGAAGGGTCATCTTTATTTAAGGTCAGAATCTAATAGAACTCCATGTCGATCAACTTTTTCAAAATAGTGAAAGTTCTATGAAAGTCTCAATAAATCAAAACTTCCAACAAACTTTCTACAATTCTTTGGGTGCATCAACCAGTTTGAAAACAGATCAATCTATATATTTTAAAATAATATAAATCAATCTGCTACTCTCAATTTTTGCTTCTTCAGAAATCAATTGAAAACAAATTGAACTTTCTCCGTTAAAAAGAAAAAGTATTCAATTGGCTAATCTCAATTTGTGCTTTTCAGCACTCGATTATGTCGACAGATGAATTGAAAATAAATATAAAAATAACGTGTGCTGTTATTAAATATAAATAAATTATAATAATGCAGAGTTAAATCTTTGCCGACGCGTTTCGTACCTTTGAAAAGATAGTACTCTTCAGGACTGTATATATCTACAATAAAAAAAAATTATGATTAGCAATTGATATTCGTCTACAATTTTAATGGAAAAAAATACTTGACAAATAATCGACCAACATTTATTCTTACTAATAAGATATGCATGCAATTTCAATGCTAGAGAATCAAAATAGAAAACGAATGAAGATGTAAATAATAAAAACAGTCTTGTTTTATTTTAATCGCTTATTGTTGAATTTTTTTTGTTGATTCAGGTGCGACATCATTATTATGAATAATTGCGTACCCCTCTTCAATAGTTGACACATTAAGTTTTGGATATATAGATTGTTCTTTCGGTTTTATATGTTCCATATTCAGTGTATTATTATGAATTAACCGTCTTGAAACTTTTCTTTCTTTTTCCAATTGACGCCTCTGATGACGTTCAAAAATACATGATACTATATAATCCCATGGTTCTAATTGGACGTAACATATACAACAAAAACCAATTTGAACAATTGCCATAAAAAGTAAAAAAATTAGTTCAATGTCTCTCTAACTACTCCATATCGGAGTTGTTTTTGAATAATGATTCGAAACGGCTGCCTGAAGATTGTTTATATTAATTGAATTGTTTATTATGTTATTGATCATAGTTCTATGATCATCAATCATCATACGATGATCATTAATAGTTGCTACAACTGCCTTGATATCTGTATTATCGACACTATCTCTTTTTTGACGTAACTTTTCTTTAAATGCTGTTGTATTAAGTAGATGACTAATCGATGCATTTCTAATACGAACAATGTAATTGTTTTTTATTAATCGTTGATCATATACAATTGATAATAATAATGATGATGATCTATTTTTTTTATCAATTGGCATTGCAATAGCAAACCACATTACAAAACCCAAAACTAGTAAACAGTATCGAACTGTTAACATCTTTTTTATATCTAAAATATATTAAACTAGAAAATAAATAAATTGTATTAAATGATCATTCAACGTAAAAAAAAGTTGAATGATAAAATAATCGGTCTATCTAATCTTGTATAAAGAAGAGAAATTTACTTGTACTAAACTAAAGACCTCAAAGAAAAAGTATCAACGAAGATGGACATTCGTCTATATACTCGTCATCAACAAAACAGAAGCGATATTAATATGCAATAATTTCATACGGGGGTGTATTGTCATTTCGTGAGAAAGTTGAATATCTAGTTATGTGTGCAAACGTGGGAAAATGAAATCACAAAGAACGACCAAAGAATTTGTGTTACGAAATTTCAATGTTCTGATAAAAAGAAAGTAATCACATTTGTCCTGGTAACGTGCAACAATGTCTTTCTCATTTCGTAGGCAAAAAGAAAGAAAGAAAGAGTACGAAGAAACTTACTTGAATCTAATCTAGTCAATAAAATAATCTAAAGTAAAAGCAAAAAAAATAATTTAAACATAAAAATAATTCTAATTTATATTTAACTAAAGGCAAGTTAAAACAAATCACATATAAAATCGTGTACGATTCTTCCAAGATTATATAGAAATGATCTCTCTAATCCTCCATAACCATACAAGATCCTATGAAATTGTGTACAAGACAAAAAAATGAAAAAAAAACTAAATCAAGTAAAATCTCTTTTTATGCATTTATTTATGGTCAAAAAAGCAAATTAAAGAGACAAAGGATATTGAAATTCTATAGATTTAAATTAATATATTACATAAGTATCTCTTGTTTTATTATTACATGAAGATGAGCAAGTTTTATGTTATTGATGATTTGTTTTCGATGATCATTGTTTTTTACCTATTTGATGATTCATATTTTTCATGATGCTATGAGAAGCGTCCCTTTTTTTTGTATTAAATTTGAGTAAATTTTTTCACTTGTTCTGCAAAGAATATAATTTGTTATTGAGCTTTATCCTCTCACTCTTGGTTTACATTTATCAGTTGTTTGATATACATACCCCTATTTTTCATCGACCACTATAGCTGAAACGAAAGAACAAACATCATCGATACTATTAATCAATGCGGTCATCAATAGGGGTGGCACTTTAACTTTAAACTTTACAGGTTAAAGTAGTTAAAGTGACCATACTTTTAACTTTAACTTTAAAAAATTTAAAGTTAAAGTAAATCTTTCACTATAAAAAAAATTTTACTTAAAAAATTCATAAAAGTGAATAAACATTTATGGAAGTACCCATAACTCTTCATGCACTCTGAAACGGGGTTATCCTACGTAATCATCTACTATATTCGGGAGTACCCTTATGTCATCAACTACTGTATATTGGAGGTACCCTTGGGTCTTCATATACTATATATTGAGGGTACCTTTGGGTCCTCAAGCACTATATATTGGAAGTATCCTTGGGTCATCATATACTATATATTGGGGATGCCCTTGGGTTATCAATTACTACAGAGTGGCTAAAAATGTTTTTCCAGGGGGGTAACACTATAATTTCAAATAGCATACATAACTTATTTTATACCAAATTAAAGCACGTCGAAAATGGGGTTTATTGGTACTAAATAGTAAGAGTTATCAAAAACTTTTAATGTCGAACTTAAGAAATTTTCATAAATTTTATGCTTTTTTGGCATAGAAAAGTCGAGACGCCAATAATTCAAAAACAGATTAAAAT
>CAJNOL010003694.1:0-20453 GCA_905250125.1 Rotaria sordida
TTCCCTTACCTACGTACCCACAGCCACCCACACTCTACATCCACACCACTTTCGAGCTCTAACTAATTACGTTTTCGAATAATTGGAATTTCAACGCGACTAGCTGCAACCTCAACTAATTGCTACTGAATCCTGGTCAAGAGTTGAAGTTCGAGTCGATGCGTCTCTAACTGATAGGATGCATTAGTGATCTTCTAAAACAGAATAAATTGTTTGACATATAATGGTGATTTTCATCATTAAACTAACAAGCACAGGTAGAATATAGCGAAGACTGATATTCTCATACAGCTACCATCTATTATCGTAAAACTCTCTTGTAAATGAAAAAAGCTTGTTAGAACCAAATGGAATAAACTTTCCAGCATCACTAATATAATCGGCTTAGCGCCAAGAGAAGCCATTGGTGTCTATACACCTATCATCACTACACCCCATGGTGAACGGTAGAACAGTAGATAGTGCACCGTTGCCTCCCTACCTACAACCATACATTAGGATCCATATGTGGCTTTAGGATTAAATCAGCAAGAGTCCATTAATATAATATGAAACTATTATTAACTAGTAGAGAAAAAACGGTTACCAATGTCAAAAATGACATGTGAGTCAAGACACGTTGGGAACTGAGCAAATTCATGTTGTTCTTCTCATAAAGTACCAAAATTAGGGTATTATATTTTGCAGGTTTGTGTTATAGTTATGTTAGCTTTTGTTTTGAGCTTGAATTTCTCCGAATAATGATTTGAATCATTTGAAAAACTTTATCAAGAATCATTGAGGTACAATACTTTTTATACTATGTAGTTTCTTTTACGTGATTCAAATTTTTGATTTTACTAAAAGATATTTTTGATGAAACTATTCGCAAATTTTTGTTGAAATCATAAAGTTCATGATACAGCAGATGAAATTTGCTCAATATTTACTAAACTAATCAGTATTTTTAGTATAGGATTCTGAAAGCTCTCCATGGATTTTACATATTTTGATTTTGCTTTAGTGATAAACGCTTCTCCTATATTTCAATCATTGATTTCATTTAAAGAAAAAGTATTGAGCAAGTACGAATTCATTTTGATAAAAGTTTGACTGATACAAGTCATTATTCGATACATGATTAATTACTATAGAACATTATTAACTAAATCAAAGATAATATATGAAATTACAATTAATTATTTATCGTGTGTATATCTATACTTTATTATAATTATCACATTTTAAATTCTTTCAAGCATACATGAAATTATTGATTGTCAAATAATAATAAAAATAAGAAATGTATGATCGAAGACGTGTGTTCTTATTATTTTTTTATTGACTCAATAGAATGACTCATTACATCCATGATAGATTGTGTTGCGGGTTGTGCAAATTTCTATGACTAAGACGTCAGAAAAGGAAGAAGCAGCTAATATCTTCTTTCTGTTCTTCATCACATGCTCGTATTTACAGTCGAAGTGTGTTGTTGCCAAATATTATATATGTTTTTGTATGTTCACTCTCAAGAGGAAAAAAAAGCAGCAAGCAAGTGAATTGTGTGGTGCAAAAACACGATTGAGAAATTTTTTTTGTATGTATGTTCTCTTGCAAATTTTTTTCCACGTGCGAATCATATTACAATATTAATTTTTCCTCATTTGCCGTCTATATGCAAATTTTAATCGAGAATAACATACGATAATATTTTTCTTGATTAAAGGTCAGTTTCAAACGTCATTTTGTAATAGATTGTCTATTTTCAAAACTAATGTGAGAATAGATCTATGTAAATTCTTTTTCTTATTATTCATTTGCGTGAGTGTGCATATCTAACATGTCATACCTTATCTATTGTTTTCATATATATAACGACACATTTCTTTCTTTTTCTCAGATGACTAATTTTACTTAAATCCTGAAATCAAATCGTTGCACAACTGGTTTTTATGAAGAATCGTATGCCAGTATTATCGTTAAACGGTGATAACAATGGATACTATCGAACATCGACTTATGACGTAGATCGACGACTAAGTCTCAAGTTAAATTATACTGATCAAGTGGGTTCCATTGAGACTGACAATTTTATTCTATGTACCTCAAATGCTACTATTCGCGATATTAAAAAACGATTACCACAATTCTTTCCACTTCGGTACATTGATCTTGAACAAGTCATACTATCAGAAATTCGTTCTCACGGTCAACGCTACTTGATACCCTCTTCGTCTTATTATAAAACATTGGACGAACTAAAAATTGAAAGCGGATCTGAACTCTATTTTAAGCGATTGAATGCTTCATCACGTCCGAAATTATCACTGTTGACAGTTCGCTTACTGAACAGTGGGGAAAAAGTAGACTTCGAATGGGACGAGTCATCGACAACAATTGACGCTCTCTTTGATTTGGTTATAAAAGCTTTTGGTTTGAATTCGATCGAACGTGAAAGGATCCAACTCTGTACAAATTCGAACGATGTTCTCAATAAACCAAGAAATTCAGGAAAGAAATTGATAGAACTAGGTGTACGACATTATTCGGATGTCTACATCCATCTTATCAAACCAAAATCCACTTTCATGTATGATCAAGAAATATATATTTATGTCAAAAGTAACTCCGATGAAGACGAATTATTATTGGCATTGCTAACAGACAGCATTGCTCATTTAGAAGCTCGAATTAAAAGCAAATATAAACGTATGACGTCTGTCTTTTTTCGTGATCACATGCATAATCCAATAGATACAAATGATCGTAATCGAAAACTAAGTGATTTGGGTGTGAAGTCGAATCAGATCATTTATGCTTATGTTCAAGAGAGCCTTCAAAAGAAACAAACCGATGTATCTCAATCATCATCGTCGTCGATTATCAATCCGAACACAGTTTTCGTTCGTTGTCATTTGCCAGACAATCAGTCAATAACGATTCAAGCATCAGTCACAGATACGGTGGCGGAGCTAACAGCAAGTATTGCAGCTCTTCGAAAAAATCCGACAATGGCTCACTTTTCACTATGGTCAGGCAGTGTTACTATTGACGATCAGCAACCTGATAAACGTTTGGCTGATTTTGGCATTCGATCTGGCAGTACAATTTATGCTTCTATCACAGACATTGCTCCCACTAATTACACAATTAAAACTAACAAAACTGACAGACCTTATACAACAACACTTAATTCTGACTTAGATGCAAAACCTTTAGGTTTGGATAACCTTGGTAATACATGTTTTATGAATAGTGTACTTCAATGTCTGGTACATATCGAACCATTAACTGATTTTTTTATGAAAGTTTTTACTCAATCATATTCGACAGATAGCCATGTTAATAAATCGAATCCATTCGACACATATGGAGAAGTAACTAGAGCATATGCCGAACTATTGTGGAATTTACAAAAACCTGATAGAAATTCTTACTCGTATTATGATTATTCATTTAGACCAACTCGTATGAAAGAAACAATCGGTCGACTTGAACCACGTTTTGCTACATCGGATCAACAAGATGCTCAAGAATTTATGACACTTCTTCTTGATACCATTCATCAAGAAATCAAACAAAAAAATAATCACGTTCGAGATACAATTATCACAGAACTCTTTTTTAGTCCACTTCAATCTTCTATTACTTGTTCTCAATGTCAACATGTAAGCACTACAACAAATCCAAATAGTATTCTTTCATTACCACTTAAACCGTTAGAACGAACATTTCAAGTGAATTTTATTAGATTAAACGGGCAAAATGAGTATAATATGGTGCCTATGTCTGTTGGTAATCGTATTGAACATCTTGTACATGCATTTTTCGAGCGTCGTTATGATTCAAGACGCTTTCGTTATGTTACCGCGATCACTACTGATTCAGAGGCAGCAGCTGACTTTGATACACCTCTCAGTAAACTATCTGAACCAGCAATAACACTTATCGAGCAAGATCATTATAATGGTCGACTTACACCTTTGCGATATGAGAATAAACCAACCACTCTGAAACTTGATGAATGTATTCAAGAATTTTTTTCACTCGAAAATCTAGATGAACCATGGTTGTGTGATCAAGATAATTGTAAACGAAATGTAATGGTAAGGAAACAACTTCAACTTCTGACTTTTCCACCTGTATTGATTATTCAATTGAAACGATTTTCACATGAAAACGGTCTTCGTCAAAAACTGGACATATTTGTTAAGTATCCTATAGATGGATTTGATTTGGGTAAACTTTTGAAATCATCCGAGGAAGCTGTCTATGATCTTATTGGTGTTTGTAATCATATTGGATCTATTTCTTGTGGTCATTATACTGCATATGCACGAAAAAATTCAAAAAGTGAAAAATGGTATAGATTCAATGATTCTGATGTATCAACTGTGTATTATAAAGAAAAAATCGTTTCTCAAGATGCTTATCTTCTTTTTTATCTCAAACGACAGAAATAAACGAAATCATCAATGGCTTGAAGTACTTTGTATTAGATTATTATTTTGTCAAACACTATATAATTCATGTAAAATTCTCTTCTTTCTGGATTAATCACGAGAATATAAACTACTATTGATAGTGTTCATTGATAACTTTTTTTAATTATAATATTCATGAATTACGTTTTAATTTTTGTTCAGATGAATAGAAGACTATATCAGAGTGAAGCATTTCGTATCGATTTCATTTCTATTTATTAATGAGAGAAAATAATACTGAATTTTTTTTCTGATTTATTAATAATATTAGATCGTCATAAGTGATTGTGGGGTGTGAAAAATTTATCTTTTTAAAAATTTCTGTCTTAATTTTTGTAAAGAACAATAAAATTAGAGAATTAGTTTCATTTCAATACAGTTTTTCACGTACCATTCATCAGCTGATAGTTCATGTATGTATAAATTATAATGTCCTTGTTCGCTACAAATTGATTCAAGAAACAAACAATCTGTTGTTAGATTAATTTAGAATTTCAAACCAAAAAAGAAATTTCAAGTAAACAGATTTTGTATTGATGGGAACTGTATATCCTGACATTTCACTATGTAATAAAATTTTAACTTTGACTTAGAGAAAAATACATAAATCCTTCTTTCTTGACTCTGATCGTGATCTTGTTCAACGTTCAAAAAGCCTTACGACTTGTCCTCTAATTGAATAATAATGTTGTAATTCTTTCAATGTACAAAATGATTAAATTATTCCATGCCATCCAAATATCGATTCATACTAAACCTTTGCTCATTTTTCTTTTGATTTCTATTCACAAAAAGATGGTCTTACGTACTACAAAGCTGACACATTGTTTTCTAGTTAGTGCGAAACCTAAACTACATGACTGCGGCCGTCGAAAAACAAACAGTGGTATGCAAAATTTTCAATAACAGCTTAGCTCCAATTTCTAATATGCTGCTAAATCTTCCATGTAATTTTGTATCTTTTGATATTCATTTAATAATTCGGTACGACTTTAAAACTTTCATTGTTCACCGTCTCAGCTACACAAATTTGTCTGGTGTTAACGAGCTTGGATTGCTTGATGAGTACTGTTTGCCAAACTTAATCAAACAAAGTAAACATATGCTAAGATTGATGAAAATCAGCCGAAAAGGATATGTAGTCATTTGAACGACTTACAATTGATATTACTTTTGATAATTTCTATTTTAATGGTAATTATGATGGATGAATTGAAATAAAGAAAACCAGAGCGAGCACAGTGTACTCTACGAAGGTAGAATAGATGTTAACACAGCACTAAGAGTTACGCTATCGATTTTTTCTCAGCTTTTTTCATCGTCGATGATTATGTCTGTCCTAGGTATGTTCATGTGCGAACGATGAATGAGTTATTGATGGGCCGAAATGAATTAATGTCCTAGATTATTTCTATCCATTTAAAAAATCTCTTGTACACCCTGGAGAAAAATGGAGCTTTGAGTGTGCAACTTCACATGATCTGTTTTTTTCCGAATATTCGCCTACTTTTTGTTGATATGCGTAAAAGTATCAAAAGTCCACTGATGACTTCCTGCACTCCTATTCATATCCATGTATTCCTTTGTGTATGACGATGTTATTGTCATTTAGAAAATTTGTAGTTAATAGAACTGAAGATTCCCGCTTCTTGTTTATGTTCATAGTTTTTCAAAGTTTTGCTTCGCTTCTAAAATGAGTTTCAAACTATTTACATGAATATTTACATTTCACATTCCTTTTTATTGTTCGTTGGCAAGACCTAGTACGACCTATTTATTTTCAGAATATTTAAAGTTTTGTTCTGTAATTTGCTGTGCTTGTTTGATAAGACCATGGTCACCTCCTAATATGTGTCGATTTGAAGAAAACGAATTATGTGTCTCAGAACGGAAGGATGGAGTCTCATATTTGACAGCATTTTCTGCAAGTTCCCATGCATACTGGAAAAGAACTTGAGACATCTCAGCTTTGTTCCAGTGTAATAAGTTTTTTCCTTTATCAATCAATTCATTGCAAAAATCATGAACAAGACGTAGCAGAAGATTGTCTTCGTGATCGAAGGCTTGTAACTGGAAGCCCATATCAATATATTCACAAGCCCAATCAACTTGATGAATTATATAAACACACAAAATATAACATGAGTGAATAGGCAGGTTTTCAGAAATAATTTTTGGAATAATTGTTCTACCCATTGTTCCTGATGTAATTAATATTATATGATTATCATGAATATTTGCTCTGATGAAATCTAATGCACAGTCCATATCATCAGTGTATGCTAGACAACTCAAATTAAACGAGCCGGCGAAAAATGATGGAATTTTTCTTGTATGAAACGGTTCCAAAGGTAGCAAGGATATTGGCGCTAGAACATTGTCAAACTTTTCTTTTAACTGTGGACAAGCTCCTGTTTGACCAATGTGGGGATGAAGCCAAATTATTCGATATGGACGAATGATATTCATTGTTGACACTAATTAGAAACAACGGATTTTTTTTTGATATAACTCAGTCGTCGAAATTTATCTGACTATATATATTTATGAGAAGAAAACGAGCAGTTAAACAATTAAGTTGGAATTTTCCAAGTAATAAAATTGAATCAACGTGTGCTCGTTCTCAGCTTCATTTTATTTGGTTTCTTCCAACATCATGCATGCACCTGTTGGATGACGATTCAACAGTTCTAACGTCAACAAAACGTCCATCGCACATGTCTTGGTAGGTGTAGGAAATGGATGTGATGTGCACAGTAGATCTATATCTAAACATATCCACACTCTATCAACACATACGATTATTAATATCTCAAATATGCAGTATAGATGGAGACAGATGATGCTGTTATAAATTTAAAGTCTCAGCTGTGTTTTTTAGAATTCAAGCCCGAGCAATGAATTATGTATGTTTTCGTCTGCGATCATGCTTTTTAATGCTAAGATTTAGCGTAAATGGAGAACAATTAGTTCAAAAGTAACATCACTAAAGATGACAAAGTATGATGAGAAATATGTGATCAGTTGTTTTTCCAACCAAATTACAAAGTGCACCATCTTATAAATTTCAAAAAAATGTCAAGACATATGTTGACACACCGATAAGTCGTGCATAGATTTTTTTGTAGATAGAACTTTTTGTATTCTGTCTGGACACTGAACAAAACTATTGAATTACGGAAGAGTGAGTTTGTTATTGTAGTTGTACATTTGACTGCTTTTATATTGCAGTCAACTTTGGTGGCAAATTAGGATTCACGTTTTGGGATTGAGTTGATGAAAAGACTTTCCAGACGTCTCCTCCGAAAGAAACAAGATAGAAAAAAAAAGGCATTAACAATTTTTGATAAGATGAATTCATCGAACTTCTTTTCTATCTCAATGTGATAATTTTCAGATCAGCGTATAAGAACATTTTTGTTTATCTTCATTCTAGCAATTCCTCAATTATTATTGAAACAAGGATGCGTTTCTAAAATAAAAACCAATCTTAATTTCTTTCTGAAGAAGTCTTTTTTGTTTCAACCTTATTGTTTGGTAATTATAGAATTAACTCGATGATCAATCTTTAAACATTCAGTAGTATAAAATCATGATATTCGATCACAATTCTATAGATAACAGATGATGACTTCGAAATCAATGTTACGATTGTGCCTGCAATTAATTATTCTCTTAAGGATAAAGTTAAAAATCAAAGATTTATAAATCTCAGTCGATTATTGATATGACAACATTTCTATGCATATATTCTAAAGGACTAGACGTTTTTAAAATCAAATGAAAATCTGTAAAAATGAAATACTATATTAAAAATGATGAATTATCAACTACCGAAAACCATTCATACACGACATTACAGAACAATCAAATCATGAGTTCCCAATTTTTCGCCATTCGAAATGATTTGTGCAATTTCATCAAATTCAAATAAGTATAATTTCAACAAAAAGTAAATAAGAACAATGAAAATCCTTTATACGAACTGAAATTTATTTCAAAATCACAATGTGAGATTATAAAAACACTATCAACGACAGAGAATCAATCGAACTGATGAATTTTTATTTTTGTTAGTGTATAATGAAGTTTTATGGGAAAAAGTTAGCAAATATGTTAGCGATAGAAATTCTTTAGATTAGACGATTTTTCTGGATTTCATTCATTTTTAAGTTATTTTTGTCATTGAATGCCATATGCTATCTGACATTGTAATTAATATTCGTGAATTTTCAATAGACCGACTATGTTTGTATTCGTTTTTGAAACTGAAGTGTTCTTTTGAACTCAATCAACTTACGTCCATGATTTATAGTAGTAATTCCATAAGCCCCTAATTTTGTATTTTATCTTTTCCTAGACAATTGACAATAGAGTAGCAGCTTTCGGATGATAAATCAATGTGAATAAAGAAAAGAAGTAAAAATGACTTTCATTAACTCAGACTTTCAATCCAAACCAGGCTGCGATGGCCGAGCGGTTAAGGCGTCAGATTGGAAATCTTATGGGATCTTCCCGCGTAGGTTCAAATCCTACTCGCAGCGTCCATTTTTCTTTCACTTCTTATCAGGTGAATTCGTATCGCACGGTTTGTCAGAACAGCATCTCGTGTAAGTAAGATGAAGGAATTACGCAAGAACATTATTTTTGACGAAATAGATTTATCTCGCCTTTGATTATCAGTTTCGTCACATATTTCATAGATATGCTTGTGTGAGCGCAAAATATCCTAAATAATGTTTTATTTTGATTTTGGTCATTATAGAACTGCTCAGATTAACGAGAAAAGCTCTTTGAAAACTTTTCTCGTCTAATACAATGGACCAGCAATGAACTCTGACATTATGTTTTTTTGAATAACCAAAAGTTTTGTTAGAACAACATGTTACGCACTAGCATAGTATGATATAGAAGATGATATGGTTTTCTTATGAATATGAGGAATGAGATAACATTTATTCACATTATTATAAGACGGCTCTCGGATTCAAATCAAACTATTGAGAAACATCGTTCATTTATTCGAATAATCAAAACGGCATCCCTTTTTACTGAATTCATCCCATATCTTTTTGGAAAACCAATTGATTTGAATAAGAAAAAAAAAAACTTCAAAATTCATCTGTCATCATTTAAAACAATTGTGGCAAGTTCTTGCATGATGTTCTAATTGATCCCACACTATATAATCATCAGAACATTATCAATCTCTTAATACTACTCGAAAATAATATTTCTAACAACGTTGGCATCTATGCTACATAGATAATCCTTCAAGAAATAATTACCAACTTTCATTCCTTCAATGTTATATTGAATCAACTTATTAGGTTTTTCGTATGGATGCATATATTTCAATATAGTACAAAATCCACCGAAACACTTACTCGCATCTTTCGTTGAATTGAATGCGTCTCCTTGAAAAATGAAATAGTATTCTTTACAAAAATATTTCCTTGTTGCACTATGGTACGCCATGTATGATAATGACGAGAAAACATGAAAATGTGTGAATGTAATAGAATTGAACCCTCACATTGACATTTGAAGCGCGAGACTCGGATCCTAATTCACATCCACATCCTCACATATTTCCACCCTTCTGTTGTAGCTTTTTATAAATGTATTTGCATTTGTCATTATTTTCATCATGTATTTCGTAAAGAGATGAGAGAGAACGAACAAAATATAAGATGCAACGGTTGATGTCGAACGAACAGTTAATCAATCTTCAAAACTGATAGACAATTCGTAGTTCTACGGAGCATCGATAAAGAACATCCAATCAAAAGTTGCTTCTTTGACTTTAATCTATCCAAGTCGGTTGAACTTATCCGATTCTTCTACTCAGAATGTTCATTTTCAAACGATTGTTTTAAGAAAAAGTTTAGTTGTTTAATAATGTTCTTTTTTCAATCGAGTAAAATTTCATTAACTGAATGTGCGAGAAAAAAATGGAAAAAAGTAGCCCAGTTCAAACAGATTTACGTTGAATACTCTTGAATTCTTGTAGTTACAATCAGACTCTATCGTATTCTAGCAGAAGAGTGGGTGTAGGGGCAACAGAAGACGCGCAACCCCATCAGCATCTTTGTGCATGATCAAATTTTACCCTCTGCAAAATTTTATATGACTTTGAAAAGTTCTTCGATTTCTGTCGTTCATTTTTATCACTAAAATAGTTTAGTTTTCTTCTCAAATAGATGATTCTCGATGGACACTATAATGGCACTCAAAGTTATTCACAAAAGAGATGTCACTAGTTTACGTTAAAGATTACCGATAGGATTAAGCTAGGTCAATACATGAGTTCACTCTGAAACTTCACACTACTGGATAAGTTATGGTTTCAGATTCTTTTTCAGACTATATTTAGGTATCTACATACATCTTGAGTATGTTTCTGAACTCCAAATACATAGATGTAGTCGAAGTTTCGGAAATTACTCGGCATTCAATCATGAATAAATTTAATCCAACGCAACCCTCCAGCATCTCTGGTTTATAAGTATGTGACAAAAAAAATGGTAGAAAGCAGTTATGAGTTCGAATTTAAATTTGTGTGAAAATGTATTTCATTGGATTTTTTATAATAATATGCTTTCATAATGTTTATTATGCCTCATGTTGGAAAGAAATGTATGTACAACACATTTCTTCTTCTGCACCTGTCAACCATTTTACTAAATCATTAAAAGGCAAAGAAAGAAACTCTTTCAAAAGTCAGAGTATTTTATTATTCAAGCCTACTAGTATTTATTTTTTCTTTCTACATCATTCATCCTCGAGTATTGATGGTGTGCATGTGTATTTGCATGCATCTTTAGAAGTATTCGAAGGCAACATTAAGAGTGTGGGTGTGAGTGTGAGTATGGGCATAGGTTTCTTGTATTTCTCTTTTCTTTTGCTGAGATAAAAGCCATAATCTTTTTTTTATGCGTCATATCAGTGCTTTGGTTTCTTTTTTCCATCTTAAACAACAGGAATAAAGAAAAATATCTTTGGATACTATTAGTATTATTCTTCTTCTTCATTTCTTTTGCATTCATTGTAACGTTGAATTTGGTATAGTGTGAAATTATTAACTCAAAGAAAAATGGCGACAATATCTAAGCTTGGTAGCATGTCTTTTCTCACTGGTAGTAGCATAGAAGGTGGTGCTTATACGCGTCATCTTGCCCAACAAGCTATGCAAGATATTGATTTCATGTTAGTTGAAGGAATAATAAAGTCGCCTAATTGTATTATCAAATTAGAGAATATACCGGGATTCGTTCAAGTCAAATATGACGAAAGTTTCATTGAACAATGTTCAACAACACCATTCTCTATCAAACCAAATCAATATGGAGTATTATGTATCAATGGTTTCAAGATGAAAGAGAAGTACTGTGGTGTCGATGTAAACTCATTATTTCCAAGATCAACAATTACAGCGACCAGTCAAACGACAACAGCATCCGCAAGTACTGAAGTCAAATATAAGAGTATTTTTGAGACTACATCACTGAGTGAACAATTCGAAACGATACTGAATTTCATCCGACGAATGCGAGTACTCGAAGATGTCGAATCATTCCAATCGAAATATATCTCGGTTTGTGAAGCATTACGAAAATCGTTATCGCAAAATATATTACCTATGATTGGTCCAATTGCTGATGCTGAACGTCTGTATGAACAAAGTTTTCAGGATATAATTAGTTTAACATTTCCCCTGTATTATATACGAATACCAGCAGTGAATCAAGTACGATCGAATGTTCTACTTGAATTCTATGAAAAATATAAATATCTGGGAAATGCATCCATGCTGGAAGATTACATGGAATACGGGTTATCGTTGATGAATTACGATGTCGACTTGGTACCAGCTTTGAAACTGGAATTTTGGCCAGATGATATGAAAATATTTCTGAATAGAATTCAAAATTCTCGACCTAAACTATATGAAATCATTCTTGAACAAGCATCCATGCATCTCATACCGAAATGGTCTAGTAAAACTCAGGAAGTCGATCAAGAACTCGAATTTCGATATTCATTTTCAGCAATTGAACGTCTATTGGCTAAGAATCGTACACGAGTAGAACAAATTCTAAATGGTGTTGCACGAAGTATTTATCATCGATGTTTGAAGAAAGAACCTTGTCTCGAAGATCATACGAAAACCATTGTACCATCCTATTTTACCAAAACAACAGTATTATGGATGTGTGAATTGTACAATTTGAATGATCTTTGTTCTGAGACAGACGATGATCAAACCATTGCTAATATCATGGCAACAGAATGGTTGAGCTATGTCAGAGAAAAATTATGTTCGGGTTATTGTCCACATTATTTTATCGATTCTTTCAATCTCTTAGAAACATGTTCGTTGGCATCGTTAACTCGAGCAGCATCTATTCTAGAACATGAAGTTCGTTTGTATGAGGACGTTAAAATCAATGTTTTAATTAAACAGGACGAATTGATGGATAAACAACAACAAACAACAGAGAATTGGCTACAAAATATGAAAGTGAAAGATATTTTAGCTGCAGTGAATGATTATCGGCTGATGAGAGAAAATTGGCTCTGTCCACCAGAAAAAAACCAAGATGAAGGTGATGTGTCCGATTGTTTTTATACTTTGAATCAATTACGAGCATTAGACGGTGATAAGCAACAGAACTGGAACACATATCAACGTTTATTTTTGACAGTTGATCAATCAACTTGGTTACCACCCATATGGGACGAACAAGTAGCTGAATGTTCTGTATGTGATTTCGTTGATGGTCTTATCGCATTAGGTTTATTCATGAAACAGATCCTAGAGGGCATGAAAAAATCAGACATTGAACAAACAATGGCTAGAAATAGCCGTGAAATGGAATTCTTTTCCACACAGAATCTTGTCAATGATCTGATTCAACCAGGCAATATCGTTCAAAATGGTTTAATGACATCGTGGTTACCTATGTTCACTTGTTCCTATTTCAATCAATCGTTAACAAATGTACCATCGATTCGACAACGTTCAATCATTGCTAATCATCCTACTGGGCCGCTTCAAGACCTTCTACAAGGTCGAACATGTCCGACACCTTTAGATCCCCAATCACGACAAACATATCAACAATATGCTCAAAATGCCTCATATAGATTTCTGGATCTTCTGAGTGATGCTCCTAATATCGATATGACGTTGGGAGATTTATTGAAATATTACGATCGGCCATCGAGAACAAACGAGGTAGACCGAGAATTATTCTCACTTTTTTTTGTGATAATCTTTTCTTTCTAGCCTGTCATAACATCATCCATCGAAGAACAAATTCTTTTACATGCAACAAATTCTTCCTCAGTGAATAAAGAAAGTATTACACTAATTGTTTTCGATCCTAATCTTACTATGAATAATATAACAGATGAAGAGTATCGTACTATCAATGATTATGTGTTAATTTATGGAGTGAAGTCTCAATTACTTACCTACGTGCAATCAATCAGTGAAGAATCTATTTTCATAATTCTTTGTCAATCGTCATCCGATGAAGAGTTTCTATCTCAATTAAACGATTTGAATCAGATTCATTCCATTTTCATTTATTCTGTACAACAAGTGGTTGATGATCAGCTCACGAGCAAATATTCAAAAGTAATTGGTACCTTTACAGAACAAAAAGTATTATTGGAACAAGTTCGAACAAGCATCGAACAACCGTTTGCACTACGATTTGGATTTTATGATCCACAGCAACAATTGACAATGCATACAAAATTATCCAAAGAGAGTCTCATATTTTTCTGGAATTTATTATTGAAAGATCTATTAATGACAGAACAACCAATAGATAGAAGTTTTCTCATACAGGATTGTCGAGAATATTATCGTCTAAATACTGTCGAAATGGAAAATATCGAACAATTTGAAAAGACATACGATTCTCGTAATCCTCATGAATGGTATTTGAAATCTTGTTTTGTTTTCAAACTTCTCACGAAAGCATTTCATACAGCCGACATAGAACGATTGAAATTATTCAACTTTTTTATTCGTGATCTAAGTTCGACCATAGAAGAGTTTTTTAATATGGAACCACTCTATTGTACAAGAATAATAGAAAAAACTGAATTCGTAAAATTATTGGAAAAGATCGGTCATCTAATGATTTTTAGTGAATTTTTAGTCGTACATCGTTCATTCGATGAGATAGCACCATACCGGAATGAGTCACAAGTGACGATTAGTTTTGAAATAAGTAACATGCCTACATCTGCTATTCATGTGATTGACTCGACTAGGATAATCATCAATTTAGGTGTTACATTTAAACTAAACTCACTTGATTTCGATGATAAATTGGGAGTCTGGATTGCTCGCTTGGTTTTCAGTCATGAAGGAGTACAAATCGCACAAAATTATATTGCTGTGGAACAACAGACAATGGAACGAATGACATTACCATTGATAATAGCTAATTTATTACTGAAAATGAATGATTTGTCGATGACGAAAAATTATTTAGATAGTTTGAAAAATGAAGATGAAGCTCTCATCCATCACTATTATGGAAATCTACACTATAAAAAAGGCGAATATGAATTAGCACTCGAGAATTTTCAAATAGCTTATGAATTGATGATTGGTAATGGACGGATTCAAGATAGTGCCTTAGTCTTACATGATATTGGCTATGTTTATGATAGGAAAAAAGAGTTCAATGATGCCTTAGATAGTCATCGAAAAGCCTTGGAAATTAGACAAACCTATTGTCCGACAAATGATGCTCGTATAGGTATTAGTCTATATAATATTGGTCGTACACTTGTGAACATGGATGATAATAGTCAAGGGTTAATTTATCATCAAAAGGCTTTAGAGATCTTTGAAAATACACTGACATATAATCATGTATTCACGGTGCACAGCATACATAGTCATGGAGTTGTGTATTTCAATATGGGAGACTGTTACCAAGCACTTCATTACTATATGAAAGCATTGGAACTGTACGAGAAAATTTTACCTCGAGATGAACATGGCATAGTGGTGGTGAAAAATGCACTAGATCAAATTCAGAAATTTCTTGCTTGATATAGAATGACTTAATGTCTTTTTTGTGATATTCAACATTTTCACTTATCAATCTAGAATAATAATTAGATTTTTCTTTAAGAACTTGTGTAGCATGGCGTAAGATTTTCTGTTCAATACCCTTCTTATTAAAAAACTTGAATTGGATAGCAAATATGATAAACTGAACCAGAAAAAAATTATTCAGAGCACAGATGAAGCTAGATATAATAAAGACATATGGTGGGTGTAGGTGCCGGTGTGATGTACAGAAGTGGAAGAAAAAGGAACAAAAACATACCACCGTACCCTAGTAGAGACGTTTCAGAAATTCTGTCTTGAACTGATGAAGATACTGTTTTTTTTTTTCGATAATCACGTTGTTCATCTTGTTTGAAGAATAGATAAAGTTCTTTATGAACTGAAAAATGTCGGTGAATATATGACAAAATTCATCTGTTTATTACAAAATTCCTACAAAATCTTTTGTCATTATTCAATAAGAAAAAAAAGAACAAACAAACACAGGTTAGTTAGCAGATCTGGAAGTTGAGAGTCCGACGAATCATCAACTCTTCAGGTTGAATTGCTATCAACGAAGATGACGAGTGAACTTCTTAAAGTGTTCCCTTGCTGTTGATCTGATATTTTGGCTATATGTTGGAATTTCTAGACTCGAGTAACCTTAAGTTGGCTCACTTGTCTGAGCATTTGGGGTTGACTTATTATGGATTCTGGACTTATGACACAAGGTTATCTGCAACAGCAAATATGCGGATTCCAACTTGAAATTTTGTCTATAAATAAATCTAATGGCCACTAGAATGCCTTTAAAAGATTCAGACACAACATAAAAACCGGAATATTTTGAATATTCAACATCGTAAGAAGGATGTATTCGTTTTGTCTGAAACTTTTAAAGTATCTTAGTGGCGATTATATTTATTTACAGACAAAATTTCACGTCGAAATTCGCATAATCACTGTTGCAGATAACTTGGTGTCATCGATCCAAAATCCAATAAAGTGATCATAACTCAGTCCCAAAGGCCCAGGCAAGCGAGCCAACTTAGGGTTATTCTAGTCTAGTCCAGAGGACATCGAAATATGTGCTGATTTTACGACTGCCTAACGACAAGCTGAAAATCATCACAATGTTTTAGCGTTTTCGTTCTGTTATTTCGCGCTTTGTTTAATTGTTTCATTAAGACTTAAGCTTGCTACGTTACGTGATTGTTGTTTTCGAAACACTGAGGCAATAGAAGGACGATTTCCCATTTCAAGGATGTTGTCAATTGCTGGAATAGAATAGAGAATGAATTTCATTTGACATTTCGTAATTCCTATTACAAAATGATGTGCATTGTCGATGAATAGTGCCTATGTTTTGGGAATCCTGATCTATTAGGTCAAATCCTGATTTTGCATACTAGGTCGTTACGACTCCTGCAGGCCTGAAACACATTCAATCAATTAGTTTCAGGTTCATAAATATTGTATCCAACGAGCTATATGCGTGTATAAAGTGTAAATCCACAAGTAAACAGATATATAAATAGGATTAGTTTGTAACTGTATTCAATGTCTTAAAATCATCTAAATAAAAAGGAGCTACGATTAAAATCTCGAAAAAAGATTTATTATCTTATGTTTAATTGGAGAAGCAGTGAAATCAATATGATTTACCTCAGATTCGAAGCTAATAAAATTCCAGAATAGAAAATATAGAATCTTAAACGCTCATAAATGAGCACTTCTTGTTTTTGTATACCATCAGTGTTTTATCTAGATTTTTTCGTTTGAAGCCAAAAGTTAATAGAGTCAAGCCACTCTTGGAAGGAGTGTCATCTTCTCTTACGCTGGATAAAACATTGTACACTGACATATTTATTAATGTAGGACACAAGCATATTCGATCATAAAGGTGACTCACCGCCATGTTTCTTGTAACTTCTCAACAACCTGACTGAATTATCTGAATCGTGGAGAAAAAAATTGTTTTTTTTTTGATATTCTTAAAAATAAAATCCAAACTGTTAGACAAGAGAAAAATTCGAATTTGTGAATATTATTATTTTGTCCTATCAGTATATTCGATCTTGAAAAAACATGTAAATCGTTAAGAGAAAATAAAAATATAAAATGAAATATTCGAATATATAAATCCATTTTTAACTTTTATTTAAATGCATTGCTAATTGATGTGACTGCTATAGACGCTAGAGTATGAGGCATATCGATGTTTTTCAAATAACTTTTGATAGAAACAAGATAAAGACCTGGAGTGTTCAGCAACTGAGAAAGAAATGATTTTGCTACAAAATAATGACAGATGTGTTTGGTCAGTAATTAGCCAATCAAGTAAGTTTTTAGTGAAGATTTTTGAGAACGATATTGTTAAACTATTTCTCTTTCGATGTACGGAAGGCTGATCTCTCTACCACGTTCTGTTCAAAAGTTAGAGAGATTTCTCAGAGACTCCCTTATTACCGTGATTTTACCCTGAATCTCCGAAAAAAAAGCAGATTTTGATAGGTGCAACTGACATAGCTCGGTCAGATAGCAATGTTTATTTTCATTTTCTAAGAGATCTAAAATTATGACAGCAAGATTTTTTGAAATATTAATTTTTCCAGCTACAAATATCAAATAGCAGATGGGTCGAAAATTTTGCTGCTATATTTTTAAATCTCTTAGAAAATGAAAATCAACAGTACCACTTGACTAAGCTCTATCATTTACCAGCATCCAGATGCTTTTCCAGTTAGCTCATGGTAACACCACTGTATAAGAAATCTCTGGAAAATCTGTATAACTTTTCAACAGAATGTAGTAGAAAGATCAGCTTTGTGTAGAACAAAATAGAAATGCGTTAAGAACATCATTCTCAAAAATCTTCACTAAAAACACACTCGATTGACCAATTATTGATCAAACACATTTGTCACTGTTTTGTAGCAAAATAACTTCTCTCTCAGTTGACGAACACCCTAGGTTTCTATCGTATTCTTTTTAATTATAATTAAGAGTTCTTTTGTTTTTATAAAGATAAGGAAAAATGCAGAGGTCAATAGAAAGATTTTACTGGTCTGGAAAGTAAAGAAATTCGTCATGTATTTGTTGAAACCTAAAAACTAATAATTTTATATAAAATAGGTTTATTCAATTCTCTTAATTCAATTATCGATTACGTTTGGTCTTGTTGCATCATTTCAATTTATGTATGTTTTTTTTCTTCTAATAAAAGACATTGAAATTGTATACATATGATGTATATTGTAGATCATTGATTGGCAAATACGTATGAAGTCCGAATGGTCGTTGGCTTTATTTCACATTGTTTGGTTCGAAAAATGCAGGACGAAAATTTCCACTTAATCTTATTTTACTTGCCATTGTAGTAAAATAGAAAATTAAATAAAATTAATTAAAAAAATAAAATTTTTAATTTTAGACATTATCAATGGGTTATATAGTATGATTCGAGATTTAAATATTATTTATTCATTAAATAGTGTTTTTTTCTCTGTAAAAAAAATTTAGATGGGTATAATTTCCGCATATTATAAAATCGAATTAGTCTTAATTGCTGTTGGTATAACAACATTTGTTTGTTTCGGTATGGGTGTGGGTGTGGATGTGGTTCTTAGTCTTCTCTTCACCCACACCTACACCCTTAAACCAGTGCAATATATATTAAATCATCACGATAGATATACAAATAATGTTTATGTTTGTTGCTTATCATTTAGGTGCAAGGTATGGTTGTAGTGTTTATACTTCATCAAATCCAAACTATAGCCATTGCTATACAATCCCTAACTCAATTAGGCAACGATGTATGTTTATGGGCACGAATTCTTATTGGAAACACCACATTGGGTAATTCTTCAATGAAAACCTGTCCATCTGGATATGACATCACAATTGATGGAGACTATATATATGTCATTTATCATGATACACAAGCGTTTGGAGAATATCTAATCACGTACGAATAGTTACGAGAAAAAAAAAACTTTTCAAAAATCAGCAATTAATTTATTTGTGTTCAATTCTCTAACTAAATTATTTTCTTTATACTTTTTGTTTTTTTGAAAATTGAAAAAATTTTGAAAAATGAATATTATTAGTATTATTGTTACTTTGAATGATGGTACCAACAGAACATATGTTTTAGAAAAAATTGACATCTAGCCAAAATTTCGTTCAATTTTAAATTGATTCATTTGTAAATAAATGAAAAGAAAGAAATATCCTCCGTTTTCTACAATTAATTTATAGCTTTTTTTTATTGTATTATTTATTGAAAGTTACACTTGACGTTGATTTATCCACATGATTATTTCAGAGTTGCACTTGTATTGATAAACCATCCCGATTATTGAACAACAAGAAACATTGCATTCAAATGAAAAAGCTGTTAGCGCAATCCCTTGCGGGATTAAAAATGTGAAACACGATAGACCTACTGTTACTAATTAAATGGACTTCGTTTTCTTCCGTTTCTTTATGATAGATTTCTAGCTTATCGTTTGTTTTAATCTTCCAAAACTACAGTTTCTGTGTAACAGTCTGTGAAGGGTTTAGATATTCTCTGTCGCGGTCTGTGATGGTGTCTGGAGGTTCTCTGTCACGGCCTCTGGAGTCTCTTTGTCGCGGTCTGCGATGGGTTTGGAGCTTCTCTGTCACAGTCTGTAATGATTATTAATTTTCTATCACGGTCTGTGACGGTCTCTGAGGGTTCTCTGCCACGCTCTGTAATGGTCTCTGGGGTTTCTCTGTCACGGTCTGTGATGGTCTCTGTAGTCCCTGCGTCACGATCTATGATAGTCTTTGGGGACTCTCTGTCATGGTCAGTGATGGTCTTTGGGAGTTCTCTGTCACGGTCTGTGATGGTCTCTGGAGTCCCTCTGTCACGGTCT
>CAJNOL010003695.1:0-10166 GCA_905250125.1 Rotaria sordida
GGCTAAGTAACGCTGTGATCTGAACTTTTGGTATACCCTAAGTATATAAGAGCAAAATCGATCAAGTTTGACATCACTCATTGATGACGTTATTACAAAATCGACACTGTCATTAAATATACGATTCTGTATTAAACTGTCAAGTCGTTCATTATTAATTCCACATAGAGAATAGAGAATATCAATGTTGTCCAGTTTTTTCAAGATGGTAAGTAGTATTTCATTAGGTAGATCGAGAAGAGGAATGTCAGACTGATTCATGTTTAATTATGATAGTCATCTACCCAAAAGCACATATATCCCCCTGGAAAAAAATAGTTAGACTCGGTATATTTGATATATTGTTACTATAAATTGACATTTTGAGAAAAACAATTATAGATTCGGATAGCCCGTGGAGTTCTCTACAACTCTATATATACACCTTTTTAATTGCACTTGTCCTCTAAAAATAAATTCAAGTGCATTAAAGGCACCCTCATCGTCAGATTCCCCAAAAATTTACAAGTCATTCATTTTTTAAAATTTATTTCAATATATAAACAATTTATCACAAAACTAAGGATATATTCTGAATGCACATCAAATTCTCTATCACCCCATACTTTCCCAACCATGATTTATTTGTGCACAAATATTAGGTATATTATTTATATATCCACGTATTACATTTTGAGGCATTCTATTCCATGCTTGTTGGACGAGTCTTTCTAAACGTTGTTGAGAATTTGGACGATTTCTTTGTATATACCTATTCATCCAACTCCATACGCTTTTAATTGCGTTAAGATCAGGACTAACAGGTGGATAGTTATCCATACAACTAATACGATTATTACGTAACCAATCATGTGCAAGAGTCGTATGCGCCCATGTTGGACGGTCGTGTATGAAATAGTATCCGAATACTTGACGTAAACGTAAATGGAATGCTGCTTGTAGATGTTGAACATAAGTCGTGGTATTTGTTCTATCTCGAATGAAAATTAAGTTGGATCGTCCATCATACCATACTGCACCGAAAACAGCGACACGAAACTGAACTTGATGTTGATAATGTGTTGGTCTTGGACGGCCGTAGGGAATCCAGTAGACCATACCGGAAATATCTACTTCAAAAGCTTTTTCGTAGCTAAAAATGACATTATTCCATCGAGCTGTCGCACATAATAAGCAGAAAGTTAATCGTTGTTGTGCATGCCGCGCATTAATTAATGGTTGACTTCGTGCAAGAACTGCACGAAAACCTAACGACAAGCGATAATTTCGAATTGTTCGAGGATTAATACGTAGACCAATTCGTTGTAAAAGTCGATCAGCAATGCTACTTGAAGTATCAGTTGGATATCTATACAAAATTTGTCGTAATGTATGAATTTCGATTACACGACATTTGCGCGCATGACATTTGCGCGCCGACACTTGCGCGCCGACATTTTCGCGCACGACACTTGCGCGCACGACACTTGCGCGCACAACACTTACGCGCGTGACATTTGCGCGCAAAATGATTTCTTTTCATGAAATGAGTCTTCGTTTGGGTTTGAGTGTGATGATGGCGGAAGGTGGGTGTCACTGCGATGGGAGAGCAGCAGTTCAAGACAATCCTTCATGGATCTTCACTACCCTAGGGAAAATCTTTGATGTTTCTATGTCTGATCCTTAACGAATCCAATCAGGATCTTTCAAGAATTCGCTGTTTTTTTCCTGAGGAAATGACTAAATCCTGAAAGAAGCGTATAGTCACAGAATTTCAAGATTCTGGTAGGATTCCTAGCAGGATCCAATCAGGATTCTGAACAGATTCCATCCGAAGTGCATGAAATCTTGAAAGAATCATCTCTATTATTCCTGTAAAGATACTCAGCAGGATTAAGCTTGAATCCTTGTAGGATCCTGCATTCATGATTTCGAAAAATATCTTGATAGAAACCTGGATAGATCATAAATAGGTCCCTGCCTAAACGTGCGAAAGCCAAGAAAAGTGAGCTCCGCATATAAACTCCAAATTTGGCGCTCAATTTTCTTCTCAATCCTTCTGTTATGATTTATAGCACCACCAAGAGTACTGGTAGCATTACCTTGGATCCCAGAGGGATTTCCTGGGATCCCACTAACATTGCCTAGGATGCTAATATCAATTCTCTCGGCTGCTATGGGCACCACCTGAGATGCTACAGGCATTGCCTGGGATGCTATGAGCCCGACGCAAAATGCTACTAGCGTCGTAGGTAATGCCTCTGGCATCCAAGAAGATGCCTCTAGGATCCCCGGTAATGGCTCTAGCGTCCCAGAAAATGCTTCTAGCATCATAGAGAATGCCTTTAGCAACCTAGGAAATGGTTCTAGCATGAAGGAGAAGGCTTCTAGCATCACAGAGAATGCTACTAGCACCTCAGGGAATGCTACCAGCATCACAGGGAATGCTAATGGGGTCACAGTGAATGCTACTAGCATCAAAGCGAATGCTTCTAACAGCCCAGGAAATGCTAACAGCAACCCAGGGAATGCTACTGGGATCCCAGGGAATGCTTCAAGCATCCCACTGAATGCCACTAGCATCCCAGGGAATGCTATCAGCATCACAGGTTATGGCTCTAGCATCCCAGGCGATGCTATTAGTATTCGAGGAAATGCCAGTAGCATTCCAGAAAATGCTACTAGCATTCTAGGCGGTGCTATGAACCATAGCAGAGGGACTGAGAAGAAAATGAGCTCCAAATTTAGACTTTACGCAATTTGGAGTCTACGCAGTTTGGAGCTTACTTTTCTTGACCGCGTGCGAAACCCTGGAAAAACGAATTATCAAGAACTGCGGCAGGATCTTGAAGAAAACCTGACAAGATCCTTGAAGTCCAGGATGCTGAAAGGTTCGTCCAGGATTTCTTAATGAATGGTCAGAATTGAGACTAGGGTAATACTTAACCCTCACGCTCTCACGCCCACACGCACAGCCAGCATCTATTTCCTAAGCCACATCCGTAGTCATATCCAACCCAGAACGAAGTCAAGCGCAGAAAAAAATCATTTTGCGCGCAAGTGTCGCACGCGTAAGTGTCGTGCGCGAAAATGTCGTTGCGCGAAAGTGCCGCTGCGCGGAAGAGTCGTGCGCGCAAGTATCGGGCGCGCAAGTGTCGTGCGCGAAAATGTCGGCGCGCAAGTGTCGGCGCGCAAATGTCACGCGCGCAAATGTCGTGCCACGATGAATTTCATCGTTATTCAACATATGAAGACGACCTCGTCCAGTTCTTTCCGTAACATCATTGGTTTCTTGAAATAACATAAGTATATTATAGACTGTTTGAATACTGCAAGGTATCATACGAGCTATTTCATGTACACTTCGTCCTTGATCAAAATTTAATAAGATAATACGCCAACGATCACGGATAGATAGATGACAACTCATTGTACTCAACTAACCAGTTTCGAAACAAAATAAGAAATGAATAGCTACATGATTGACACGCGTGTTAACCGATTGTGGATATAACGTCTGGAAAGAAAAAGAATAGACCAGTAGCCATTCATTATTCTCATTCATTTGTTCTGTGAAAGAAGAATAGTGGCGTGCGCCTCTTTTAAACGTTGCAGAATTTTCTTCTAGAGTGGTATTGAGAACATGATTTCAGTTGTCGTTATATTATTAATAAAATAAATCACACTTGATTAAAGACATACAAAATACGACCCATAAAATAGGGAAGTAAGAGTATATGAATAATATACCTAATATTTGTGCACAAATAAATCATGGTTGGGAAAGTATGGGGTGATAGAGAATTTGATGTGCATTCAGAATATATCCTTAGTTTTGTGATAAATTGTTTATATATTGAAATAAATTTTAAAAAATGAATGACTTGTAAATTTTTGGGGAATCTGACGATGAGGGTGCCTTTAATGCACTTGAATTTATTTTTAGGGGACAAGTGCAATTAAAAAGGTGTATATATAGAGTTGTAGAGAACTCCACGGGCTATCCGAATCTATAATTGTTTTTCTCAAAATGTCAATTTATAGTAACAATATATCAAATATACCGAGTCTAACTATTTTTTTCCAGGGGGATATAAAGATCGTCCAGGACTTGATTCACCTATAAAATCAAATAGATTTGATAATGTTCATCAATATATTGGAGATCGATATGTATTCTTAAAAAATTTCTAATAATAAATATTTCTTGTTGTTACAATGTTATCGCACTGATACAACTGCCATCTATTTTCAATTATATTATTTTATTTTTTATTTCGTTTTCATTTCTTTCTCGGTGATATATCTAGTCTTCTCTTGTGTTATCCATATATCTAGTCTTTGTTCTCTTTCTTTTTTTTCTCTCTCTCTCTTTTCTTTTTCGCTTTTTCTCGCTCACTATATATGTACGTGTTTTCCATCATTTAAAACAGATAAATAAAAGACGGTGTGCAAGTGTACGTATACACACACACATATACATATTTTTCCGTTAAAGAAAAGAAAACGAACTTAGCGTTGATCCAAAAGGACAACCGCTAACACTTGTATAGATTGAATACTTAGATACAACTATCGCTCTTGCTCATATGGTTAATTGGAGTGCACTTCGAAAGCATGGATCACAAGAATTCAATATTTGCAGTAATTTCTCAGGTAACATTTTCCTCATTTTTTTTCTTCGAAATTATTTAAATAAAAAAAATAATAATTTAGCTCATCAAAAAACTACTTCATGTTTTATCTTCCATCCTTGTAACCTTCATGCTTTGGAAAGTACGAACACTCAATTCAACTGTCGTATTATTGTTGTCTGATCACCTGTTGTCTTTTGGTATATATTTATATTATTTTATTTTTCATTTTAAACTAAATCCATTATCGATTTCGCGATGATAATAAAATTTGTCAATCAGCAAAACATTTTAAAAAATCTAATAGAAATAATTATAAACTTGAAATCAAGCACTGTTATCAAAGTGATATATTATACGAGCATCAAATAGTTATGGTGATGTAATTGATCGAATTGATGGATATGTTTGGTATTTGTTAGATAATGATCAAATAAATGAAACATATGTTTATGAATTATATTCAATAACAGATCTTTTTAAACCGAATGGAAAAAATTAATTTTTATCTTAATTGATGCACCAACACTTGTGAAACGTCATATACCTACAAGAAAATTTTCAAGATTGAATTTTTGTTTATTTTATGTTTGATCAAAAATTTGTTTCGATGATTAATATGCAGATGCTTTTAAAATGGCAGTCTTGTGGATGAATGAAGCACCATTGCTTGATCCCATCGATAGATTTGCTCAGGTTTTTGAGATTATATTGAATGTATCAATATGTGATGATGTTAATTGACATGTTGACAAATCATGGACATGTTTAACACTTCCAACATAAATAACTTGTATGAAAAGAACTTAATCAATATAAAAGTTTTGAAATAGAAATTCATCGAAAAAGTGCAAAATATACACGTTTCCATCCACCTTAGAACAGATATATCAGTTCTTTTTAAACATAGAACAATAAAACATTTTTTTTCACTCGATTCACATAATTAACGTGTGTCATCTTTTTGCTATCGGCTTATTCTTATTTAGATAATCATTAATGAAAATGACATCGTCAACATCAATAAATTATACACTTAAAAAATATAAACCATTTTGCTTATACGATAATTCAGTTAACTACAGAGTAATAAAAAAAATTTCTATCAGCTTGATTAAAATTTAAAATTTTTATTTTAGAAAATTTTTATTCCCGTTATGGAAAGAAGTTCTATACGTATCTTCAGTTATCAAAAAACAGCATTTGATACTCTTCATATGGGTCATGCACGGTAAGATGCAGTACATTAAATAAATTTTTCTTTTATTTTTTAGATTGTTAAAAGGATCAATAAAATCATAAAGTATCAATGTAATGGAATGGGGATGTCCAATTTGGCTGGAGGTTCAAGTTCTTGTTTTTCATGCAGCTTTGATGATATATCGAAACAGTATGATGATATATCATCAAAGCTGCATGAGAAATAACAATTGGGAGCTCCAGTCAGACTAGACACCCTAAAGATTGATTTTTCCACCCTTGGAGAGTTGGGAGGGGGAGGGTAAGTAGCAAAATTTTGAATAAGATACGATTACAATCCACATAGTATACGATCGTTTACCACTGTCGTAATGCTCGTCCTGGGGTGGTATGAGAGCGAGACGTGATCATCTTTATTATGGTTCACCTATGTATCTTTCTTCTCATCTAATGAATTTAAATGATGGTCGATCATCATCATCATCATCATCTTCACAAGCAAATTATAATACACATGTTCCAACAATAATGCCAATTCAACAATTAAATATTCAAAATTTAGGTCCTGGTGCACCATCCAATTCTCAACAACAACAAAACCAATCAAATAATTCACCACTTGACTCAATAATAAATTATTTAAAAGCAACACAACAAAATTAAAATCTATTTTATGTTGTTTGTAAGAACATTTTTGCGCTTTTTTTTTTATAAATTTGAGGGTGTACAAAAACAAAGAATCTCTTTCTTTTTTTCTCCTCTTTGAGCTCTACTAATTGTATTTTTTTCTTTTTCTCTATCGTTATTGATGATGTTCTCTATCTGTTTTTTTGGCTCGTACATAACATGCACACATACACATATGCACACTATACCTTGATCCTTATACGTCATATACGTGTGCTATCAATCATCAAAAGAAACAAAAACACTGTCTGTAGCCTTCTTTTTCTTGTTTTAGCACAAAGAAAAACAATCCAAGTGTTCTTTTTTTTTATTTTTATTTTTGTTTTTGTTTATTTTGTGTGTGTGATATGAACAATAAATAATAGAATTTATAAAACAATGCGATAATAAAAAAACAACAAATCAAATGTCTATATATGTCACTTTTAGATTTTATTCAGTGCTGTTTTGTTATATGTTATGATGAAAAATAAACAAGGTAAGATTTTATTCAAATATTATTTAAACTATCTTTTGTGGAACTCACATATATTTTCGAAGAAAATTGTGAGCGTAAGTTTTAAGTCGAGGTTTTGGCGACTCCCTCCCTTTTCATTACAGACACTTAGCAACGAGAGACCTCCATTACAGACAGGCCCCCATTACAGACACCCCCATTACAGCCTTTAGTAATTAAGAATAACAGGCGTCAGATGTGCTAGTTTTTTTAAAAATTGATCAAGTTATAATTTTGAAAGATAATCAACATAATTGTTTGTGACTTGATTAATATATATAATAGTGCATAAGAACTTCTATAAATATCATGGATATGTAATACAGATTTATTTGCCAATTATTTCAATGATTATAATGATAACAATGTTGAATTATGAAAAATGAATTTAAAAAAAAAGAAAGATAATGAGCGAATAGCAACAATGTAAAATAAAACTAGGGTGTCTGTAGAAAAAAAAATTCTGTTCGAAATGCATAAATTAGAAAGATTCTTAGTCTGATTTTCGATTATCCTACAAAACAATTATAGTCAACGAGAGGTTTCTCATTTTACATATTCTCTATTAATTTAATGAGGCTAAAGAGCATATGTGAGTTCCACATTTAAGCCCCAAAGGAGCTGCGCTAACAAGCTTTTTTATTTATGCACAAATAAAAATTTATATTCAAGATGTGAACAATGATGAGTAGTAATGTTGAGACTAAAGAACATATTTGAATTTCTTATTTTAGCTTGAAAGGGATTGTATTGACCAGTTTATGAATGACTCATTATGGTTAGGGTGAATGTAAAACCTGCTGGACAATATGAGGCTTATAAATATTTTCTCTCCAAGATTTTATTGCTATATGTTATGTTAGTTTTAAGTAAAAATAACATTTCTAAACTAAAATTTCTAGTAATCATACTCGATTATTGATACTCATCAAAGGGTTAAACCAAACTAATATGAGTACAGGATATGATGTTAAAAAAGATAAAAACAATACTTTTAGATTTTGATTAAGTCAAACAGATATTATACTTTATAGGCATCTTATAATTAATATATTTTATAATTTCTTCGAACACTCAAACTATTCTTCAATACCGATTGCTTCAATAAAAAATAGTTCGGTCTAAGTGACAAGATACGTAAAAAAGTGTAGTTATCGTTAATCCAGGAGAGTACTCATTGTATAAGAACAAATATATTTCAGTCAAAAAAAAAAAGATAAACGTAGAAAAAGACCCAAAACTCAAGGTACGAATGTGCGCACTCAAATTATCATTATTTGTTATTTTATATTCTTCATTTAATACTCTTGTCAGTCAATAGTTAAATCATCACTATTTATTGTGTCAATAGAAACATTCATAACCAATGACTAGAGTACTGCAACCTTAGATTCAGATACTTCTATCTATACTTAGATAGAGGTACGAAACCTAAGTAATATGAAATTAATACAAAGAAGTTGGATATGAATAGTTCTGTCTGTACAATACTATACGAATGAAAACAAAATCCTAATAAATAAATGTAAAAACAAATACAGGATGAGTTTTCTCATCTTGTCCTAAATACTCAGAATTAATAGTAATTCCAATCAATGCAGTGAAAAATCTACTGGAATTATTTTTATTATCAATCATTTCGAGATCTTATCGATGAATCTCTTTTATAATAATCTCAACAAACAGTCTCATGTTACCGCTTTGGTAAAATTTCTTATTAGGATAATATAATGATGAAAAATTAATTACGTAGTCTTAGAATGCTCTTTGCAAATGAATATGGAAATTTGAAATTGTCCAAATAAGTGACAATTATAGATAGATTTACACGAGAAAAAAGAAACTATTGTTGAATATATGTCAACAAAAAAAAGAAATTCTTGATATATACTAATATTTAAATAGACTGAATAATTATAGCATTATAACCATTACATAAAACTAGCTAAAGCAAATATCGATCGACATTGCGATCGTTCAGATCCACAATTATAAATACAAAAACAAAACAAACATAATCCCTTGTACGTTTTTGTATTATGTCATTGTTTATTTTATGGATTTTTAATGAAATTGTATAACATTTTCATTGTCATCATATTGATTCTCTAAAAAAAACTTTTTTATTAGATTTATTTCAAAATAAAGAAATCATTGAATCCATATTTACGCAATTAAATTAATTTATTATCTGAACTATGATTATATTTATTATACGACAAACAGTTGAAAGCAATAAATTGTTTTTCTTTTAAGAACAGAATGCCATCATTGATTGTTCACACATTTGTTTTTAATTTAGAGTAGGTTTTTTTATACGCAATAATTAGTATCCATTTAAAAATTTTTTGTTTGAATAATTGCTTTTTTTGCAATGCAGAGCCCTGATGAGTGTTTGAAAATTGTAATAAAATAAACACGAAACGCATCGGCGAAATTAAACTCTGCATTCTCTTTTCATTATTTCATAAAGCATGGATATTCAATTTTTCAAATCAATTACGACTTCATTGGTTGTTGAAAAGCAAGAGTTGGGACTAGCAGATTGATTTGTATCGGATGGATATAGATTGATCTGTTTCTATTCGATAGAGCTTCAGTGACGCTACAATCCTCATAATACAGAATTTTCAACATTTTTATCAAAGTTGAAATAATTAATCAGTTTTGAAAAATATCCCATTTTTTTATATTTCTGATATGATTTTCTGAAGAAGAATTGGCTTATTTTAATATTTAATTACTTCTGATTCCGATGAAATTTTGTTGTTTTATAAGCGTGTTAATTCTCTAAATTTTGACGCAAACCACTTCAAAAGATAATGTTCAATTCTCGAGATATTGAACCTTTTCGGAGGCCACTATCATGATCTCTCTTTTATATAGAAAATTCATCGAATTGCATTAGGAAATTACTAGAAGAACTTATTTGTTTGAAATAAAATCCATACAGCTTGAATCAGAATATGATCCTCTATTACGGACTATATAAATATGCTTTGAAAATTGCCGTAGGCGGATACGGCGATTTTAATACAAGGGTTTTCCAAACAAGGTCTGGAGGGATACGAAAATTTTTCAAAAAATTTCTTTTTGATTTTCAAAGGATATTTTTATAGTAGATAATAGAGGATCATATTCTGATTCAAGCTGTATGGATTTTATTTCAA
>CAJNOL010003695.1:10266-20443 GCA_905250125.1 Rotaria sordida
AAAGAGGTAAGATATAACAGAAGATTATGCAATGTAAGAATGAACAAAGGATGAAGCCAAGGAGAGAACAATGTAAGAATGAACAAGTGATGAGGCCAAGGAGAGGACAGATATAGAAGAACACTCGAGTAAGAACATATAGATGAGAGCAATACATATAATATACGAGTGAATGTGGAATGAGAAGCGCATTACGACAGAAAGAGAATAAGATTCAATCAAGCATATATAAACGTAAGAGTAATGCGATTATGAACACTGCGTAACATTGATTGTACAAGAACACACTGAGAAAGTAAAGATATCATATAAGATGATATGTCCATTGGCACAAACATAAGTAACATAAACAAATAAATTATATAATTTATCATTCGTCAGAAGAATAAACCTATCAAAATTGCATATAAATAGATATCGTTAATATATGAAGATAAATATTAATAAAATACATAAGGTTAAAAGGAAATAACATCGTTTGCTATAAATAGAAACACTTCTAAGAGACGGTTCATGAAAAAACCAGAGATAGCGAAAACATGGTGATTAACAGATTTCAAATCTGACCCCATAGGAAGTTAGGCCCTAGTGTGCCATAGAATAATCCAAAATATTGCGATCTAAAGATCTACTGCTGCTCAGCTAGGGCAGACCGAACTGAGACACCCTCAAATATACTCCTAAAAATTGCAAAAAAAAACTCAAAAATTGACCCATCACTTTTTGTGATTTTTTTTTCTTGAAACTTTTTCACTGTTCAAATCGAGTCATATACCAATCGATAGAGCTTGATTTGCTCTACAAAACTGTACATATGATATATCTCCTTTATCTTAAATTAGAACCAAAAAAGTCAAAATATAGTATGTTAATGTGCTCTGAAATATTTTTCACTTTTCAGTATTTTGACTAAATGTCTTGGTCAGAAGTCGATTGCCAAAAAAAATTTTATATTATTTTGTAGCCCATTTAAATCTGCATCGAATCATATATTGGACATTGTTTTAAAATGGTCACAACTTGAGATGCTTAGACTCGAATATCTATTACTGACATCATATTTTACCGATTACACGACATTTGCGCGCATGACATTTGCGCGCCGACACTTGCGCGCCGACATTTTCGCGCACGACACTTACGCGCGTGACATTTACGCGCAAAATGATTTCTTTTCATGAAATGAGTCTTCGTTTGAGTTTGAGCGTGATGATGGCGGAAGGTGGGTGTCACTGCGATGGGAGAGCAGCAGTTCAAGACAATCCTTCATGCATCTTCACTACCCTAGGAAAAATCTTTGATGTTTCTATGTCTGATCCTTAACGAATCCAATCAGGATCCTTCAAGAATTCGCTGTTTTTTTCCTGAGGAAACACTAAATCCTGAAAGAAGCGTATAGCCACAGAATTTCAAGGTTCTGGTAGGATTCCTAGCAGGATCCAATCAGGATTCTGAGCAGATTCCATCCGAAGTGCATGAAATCTTGAAAGAATCATCTCTATTATTCCTGTAAAGATACTCAGCAGGATTAAGCTTGAAGCCTTGTAGGATCCTGCATTCATGATTTCGAAAAATATCTTGATAGAAACCTGGATAGATCATAAATAGGTCCCTGCCTAAACGTGCGAAGGCCAAGAAAAGTGAGCTCCGCATGTAAACTCCAAATTTGGAGCTCAATTTTCTTCTCAATCCTTCTGTTATGATTTATAGCACCACCAAGAGTACTGGTATCATTACCTTGGATGCCAGAGGCATTTCCTGGGATCCCACTAAAATTACCTAGGATGCTAATATCAATTCTCTCGGCTGCTATGGGCACCACTTGAGATGCTACAGGCATTGCCTGAGATGCTATGAGTCCGACGCACAATGCTACTAGCGTCGTAGGTAATACCTCTGGCATCAAAGAAGATGCCTCTAGGATCCCTGATAACGGCTCCAGCGTCCCAGGAAATGCTTCTAGCATCATAGAGAATGCCTTTAGCAATCTAGGAAATGCTTCTAGCATGAAGGAGAAGGCTTCTAGCATCACAGAGAATGCTACTAGCACCTCAGGGAATGCTAATGGGATTCTAGGGAATGCTACTAGCATCAAAGCGAATACTTCTAACAGCCCAGGAAATGCTAACAGCAACCCAGGGAATGCTACTGGGATCCCAGGGAATACTTCAAGCATCCCACTGAATGCCACTAGCATCCCAGGGAACGCTATCAGCATCACAGGTTATGGCTCTAGCATCTCAGGCGATGCTATTAGTATTCGAGGAAATGCCAGTAGCATCCTAGAAAATGCTACTAGCATTCTAAGTGGTGCTATGAATCATAGCAGAGGGACTGAGAAGAAAATGAGCTCCAAATTTAGACTTAACGCAATTTGGAGTCTACGCGGTTTGGAGCTTACTTTTCTTGACCGCGTGCAAAACCCTGGAAAAACAAACTATCAAGAACTGCGGCAGGATCTTGAAGAAAACCTGACAAGATCCTTGAAGTCCAGTATCCTGAAAGATTCGTCCAGGATTTCTCAATGAATGGTCAGAATTGAGACTAGGGTAATACTTAACCCTCACACCCACACGCACAGCCAGCATCTATTTCCTAAGCCACATCCGTAGTCATATCCAACCCAGAATGAAGTCAAGCGCAGGAAAAAATCATTTTGCGCGCAAGTGTCGCATGCGTAAGCGTCGTGCGCGAAAATGTCGTTGCGCGAACGTGCCGCTGCGCGGAAGAGTCGTGCGCGCAAGTATCGCGCGCGCAAGTGTCGTGCGCGAAAATGTCGGCGCGCAAGTGTCGGCGCGCAAATGTCACGCGCGCAAATGTCGTGCCACGTATTTTACCGATTTTGCACAAAATTAGACATAACACCATATTGATATTTGTTAATTTTTTCTTTAAAAACATTTCGCTACTTAAGTTGAATCATATACCATTCGATAGAGCTCGTTGAGCTCTACAAAGCAGAATATAGAAAATTTCTCTTTCAATTCAATATAGAATCGAAAAAGTCTAAATACTGTATTTTTTGACATTGCTTTCAGTTTAGTCTATGTAGTATTTTGACCAAATGTCCATGTCAGAAGATGACTTCTAAAATAAACATAATAACGTTTTGTAGCCCATTTAATTCTGCATCGAATCATATATTGGATATTATTTTCAGATGTTCTAAAGCTCACACGTTCAGACCCACGAGATAAATACTGACACTATGCTCAGTGATTATGTACTAAACTGATTTTCCTATTTTCTATACAAGGAGTGAATAATTCAAAAAGCGAATCAAATATTTTTCTTCTATATCTTTGCGTGATTCGATAGAGCTGGTCGAGCTCTATAAAACTGTCTTTATTCAAAAATTTCTAAACCATTATTTTGTGACAAAATTTACTAAGAGTAATCTAAATAATATAGAAAAAATTGCATTTTTCATATTTTTGTGAAACACGATCTGAAAGGAGTGTTGAAGTGTTTAGGGGTAGAAATTTGGATTCAACCCCCCCCCCCCCCCCCCACAGACCGTGACACACAGGCATTGAGCTCGTCACAGACCGTGACAGACAGAGTTCGAGACTCATCACAGGTCGTGGTTGACAAGGCTCTGCACTCACCACAGACCGTGACAGACAGGCTCTGGATCCGCCACAGACCATGACAGACTGGCTTTGGATCCATCACAGACCGTGATAGACAGGTCTTTGGATCCATCACAGACCGTGACAGACAGGACGAGGGGGCGTTATAGACTATAATAGAAGACTCCAAGGAAACATCAGAGATGATACATAACTAACATATGATTGAAGCATATATGGAGTATTATCCTGTTGAAAGTCTATGATGTAAGGTAAACTATTATGAAGGAATGTACCCCAATATGCATAAAAAACAACGACTTGTAGAACATCGGCTATACCAGCTACATCGTGTTTCACATTTTTAATCCCGCAAGGGATTGTGCTAACAGCTTTTTTTATAGAAAAAACCAGTTTTTCTTCAATGAATTCAACTATTTTTCCTTAACATTCTTACATTATAAATCCGAAAACATATCCATTCAGTGCAGGATGAAAAACTGCATCTATCGGAATCATTTTTAGAGTGCTCGTATGTAACATACTCAAATAGTTGTTAAGTCGAAGAAGGTTCCTTTCCACTGAAATAACCCGTTGCACTCTGTTAGAAGGGTATGATCTCTCTCTAGATTCATCATTTATATTTTGATCGTATGTCATTTTATTCATCATAAGATAGGAAAAAAAATTACGTATCAAATTAAAAAAATACTTTGCTATTGGTAAGTGAATCCATTTTTTCCAAATGAGTGGGCCTATATGAGTAAAAGAGGATGGTATTTCGAGATTTTGTTTGTCAGAAGTTTATCTCTATGGGAAAGAAGCATTATATTCGGAATCAGTGCATCGAAATACGTCAAAGACTATAGACATGATTAATAAAAATGCTCCCAACCAAAGGCGAGTATAAGATTTTGACTATAGAAATGGATATATCTAGGTTTGTAGAGGAAGACTTTCTCTATCCAATGGTCCATACATTGTCAAATTCTGTTGCGTATCGTGAGAGGTTGAACTTTGGCTTCCTTGTATACGATTTTTACTATTCTATACCTAATAGCACCATAAAAATCGTATAGATCGAAGCCAAAATTCATCCTCTCACGGTACGCAACAGAACTTGATAATATATACATCATTGGATAGAGAAAGGCTTTCTCTACAAACATACATATATCCCTTTCTGTAGTCAAAAATCACTGTGAAGCTTATAGTCGCCTTTCACCCTTGGGTACTACAAGGAAAAATAACATGAAAAACTCTTGAGGAAGTACAGGAATATTTTTTCCAAAGCCTTTTTTAATAATGCCTATAGGTTTCGATGTATTTTGATGCGCCGATTCTGAATATTTTGTTTATTTCCCATTCCGTAGACTGAAATGATAGGGTGTAAAAACGGAAATTCACCTGTGTCTGTCGGCCTAGAACATATGGTACTATTGATGTTAACAAGGGTACAAATGACCAGAGTCGATACAGACAACCATAGTGATAGTACCAATGACCAAAGCAATTGTACAAATAATTAGAGCCATGGCCAGATGACTATAACGATGGTAGGAATGACCACAGCTGCGGTCATTTGTACCATCGAGATGGTCATCAGTTTGGTCCAAAATGACTACCAAAAGGCTGCAAGAAACGAACACTTTTGGTGTAAATAACCACAAATATGGTTCAAATAAATAGGGAAATGCTACATGTGATCATAGCTATCGATTTTGGCTTCAACAGCTATAATTGCTAAGTATGTCACACAATCGTCGTTGCCAGCTACCGTTGAAGTGAATAAATCAATGAGTCGTGGCACGAAGCACCTCATAGAACGACTATAAATACTTACCTTTCAGGTTACAGGTTTACCTAGAAGTAGTATCCAAAGATAATGAATACGGCACTGTAAGCTGAAAGAACTTTATACCGTTGATTTCGTGTTGTATTCGCCTATATTTTAGCATACAGCACAGATTGCTACAAAGATTGTGTTTTTTCCTATATGAGATAGAGAAATGGGACCATAGTACTAAATGATGTAACATATTGATGCAGGGCAACTTTGAGTAGTCTACGAGCGTGTTCGCTTCACCTGAGACGTTATTAGTAGTGAGGGCAACTGTAGTTCTACTTTAGAATATATCAATTATTTCTGAAGTGTTTGGATAAAAATATGACGCAATTATGATTTAGAGTGCACGAATATATCTGACGATAAAATAAAGATGAACTAAAGTTTAAATTTCTAAGTGATGTGATGCGGCAACTTGCTGTACCAGAAATGCTGACAATAATATCAGTGATTGCTAAGAATTGGATACATTTATATTTTATCTCTATTATTCAATATATACATCCAACAAAAGCATCATTCGAAATATTTAGAACAGGCAGAACAATGAGAATAACGGGGAGTTGAAACGCTTTCGTTTTCAAGTCTCTTTTTTAAAATGTTGAAAATTTGACGATAAAATTCCTACAATCAGTGCAGTTCTAATTCTGAAATCGTATCATTCATAAGATTCCTGTAAATCGGTGTAAATCAATACCCTATACGACAAAAAATAATTGATTTAATCTACTAACTCATCATTTAAAATAAGAAAAAGCATGTAAAGGGTTAGTTATTCCTAATAAAAATAAAGATTCAATTTTACCAGACGAAAAAGTTGATTTATGAAGTACCTCACTGTTATACATCGAATAATCTCTTATATTTGTGTAATACCTTGCGTTCAGCATGTTCGTACCTAGACTCTTCTATGTAAGTGTCTCATTTCCGTCAGTCGAGGGTTGAGTGTATCGAGAGTCAATACACGCTACTTGTCAACATTAACTTCTGACAAAAAACTCTCGAAATACCATCCTCTTTTACTCATATAGGCCCATTCACATAGGTTCATTCATATGGAAAAAATGGATTCACTTACCAATAGCAAAGTATTTTTTTAATTTGATACGTAATTTTTTTTCCTATCTTATGATGAATAAAATGACATACGATCAAAAGATAAATGATGAATCTAGAGAGAGATCATACCCTTCTAACAGAGTGCAACGGGTTATTTCAGTGGAAAGGAGCCTTCTTCGACTTAACAACTATTTGAGTATGTTACATACGAGCACTCTAAAAATGATTCCGATAGATGCAGTTTTTCATCCTGCACTGAATGGATATGTTTTCAGACTTATAATGTAAGAATGTTAAAAGAAAAACATTGAATTCATTGAAACAAAGACTATTTTTTTCCATATGAAAATACGAGCTTTTTGTGCAATAATTATGTAATTCTAGTAAGTTTAATCACAAAGAACTGCTGCAAAAAAATTTGAATATAGACAGTCTTGCAGAGCTCAAAGAGCTGTATTGAATAGCATATGATTCAACTTAAATAGTGAAAAAATGGGTCAATGGAATTTACCCAAACACGCTAGCCAAAAAAATGCGGCTCACTTCACATAGACCAAATAATGCAATATAATGGGAGTACCCTTAGACCGTCATATACTCTATAATGGGGATACCCTTGGGTCCTCAAGTCCTACTATAGCGAAGTACCCTTGGGTCATCAAGTCCTACTATTAGGCGGGACCCTTTGGGCCTCAAGCCCTACTATTAGGTGGGTACCCTTGAGTCCTCAAGTCCTACTATTAGGGGTACCCTTTGGTCCTCAAGTCGTACTATTGGGAGGTACCCTTGGATCATCAAGTCATACTACTGGGGTACCCTTTGGTCCTCAAGTCCTACTATTAGGGGTACTCCTGGGTCCTCAAGTCCTACTATTAGGGTGTACCCTTGAGTCCTCAAGTCCTACTATTGGGAGGTACCCTTGAGTCCTCAAGTCCTACCACTGGGGATACCCCTGGGTCCGCAAGACCTACTATTAGGGGTACCCTTGGGTCAACATATACTATATAATGGGAGTACCCTTAGATCATCGTATAGTATATATTGGGGTACCCTTGGCTCATCATATAGTATATAATGCGGGCACCCTTGGGTCATCATATAGTATATTTTGGGGGAACTATTGGGTCATCGTATACTATGTAATAAGGGTACCCTTGGATAATCAACTGCTATTTAATGGGAGGATTCATATGTCATTCACTAGGATATAGAGGTGCTGTCCATTAAGCCATGAAGTGCTATGTAAGACGGTAGGTCTCAATAGCTCACGATCTACTGTCTAACGGGATACCTATCGGTCATCTGGTATTGTATAATGGGAATATTCATTAACTTTCGAGCGCTATAGAAAGGGGGTATTAGTTACCATTCGTGACGTTTCTCGTAGAGATGCGCATATATGGTCATATAGTACTGGACGCCGGTACTCATTTCTGTCTATGAACTATGAAAGTGATCTTTTGGTAGCTCACCACGAACTGTGAAGAGATAGTTTACTTAACTACTCCTATGGAAGGCAGAAGTTGTTTCTCATATTCTTTCAGAGCTTTCGGAGAGGAAGTAGCTGGCGAAAGGTAGCCCTCTGATGTTTGTGTGCAATTTTCGTGTATGGGACGTGTGGGCGTCCGTTGAGTACATGTTCTCTTCACTTTTGATTTAACAGCATCACGATAATCTTTTATATTGATTGAGATCACGCTCCACGCTTTCTCCATCGGTCGCCGTTTTGCAATTTTATTTCAGTTGTATTACGTTCTTTGTTTTGTATATGAGAGTGACGTCTCGCAAAGAATCCCTGTATCCGCCGTAGACATGGTCCGTGCTCCTTATGTGTGTTTGTTGAATTAGCGCGATCGTGTGTGCTCAGGTAGCACAAATATCTATACATCGATTTGTTGTTTTTTTGTTTCTCTAGTAACAATCTTGACAGTGGCGCCGCTAGGATTTTTGTGTTGTGAGGCGTTTCATTGTGACTAGGAGCACTTCAATCGAAGAGACTAGGGGCGGTTATGATCCTAGAACGTAGTATCAACTTATTTTTAAAAGTTTTATGCTGGGATAAACCTGAATTTTTTTGAGACTGGGGGTGATCGTCCCAATTGCGCTGCGCCGCGCCGCCCCCTCCCTTCCCCCAAAATCTGCTACTGAATCTTGAGTGTTTCTATTCCGGGTCCGTTAGATAACCAGTAAGAATTCAGTCTGATGGAGAAATGTCGAAATGCAAATACTGAGGTCAAAAAATATCGGAAGAAATGACGTGTCCTGAAAATGGCCACTCTAATGACTTACAGTTCGTTGTTATTTTTTTATAATTCTTTTAGGCTAGATTTTTATTCAGTAGTAATAGAAATGAGAATTAGTTCATATAAACTTCTTAAAAGAATTGCATGGACAACCATCATATAACTAAAATTCTACCATTATTGGTGAAGTTGTTTAATCTTCAACAAGTTTAATTCCATAAAAATCTCTAACTATTGCATTGATTAGTTTACATAAAGCTAAACCTCCACGGATAGAAGATAAATACATTTGTTTAGATTGAATAAAATAACTCCTACTGCTGAATATTGAATATGTACAGATAGTGTCTTTTCGGCTTTTATGAAGATTTAGGAGAAACACTAAAACAAACGAAAACAATTGCTATTGAACATCATATAGATAGTCTTGGTGAATGCACCATGTTAACACTGATTCATGTCGTAAAATATGTTCTTTGCTATTCAGAATTCTCTAAAACATTCAGCGATCGTTTTCATATGCCTATAATTTTTCCAAACATTTCTCCAAAGATATTATTCTCTTTGGACGTTTCGCCCCTTCTTTCTTTCGATAGTTTTCGTATAAATCAAAGACCCCCTCGTGATTCGTATATTTTTGGGTGTGGAGTGTGGGTGTGTGGGTGTGTGGGAGAGTGTGGGTGTGGGTGTGGATTCAATCAATGGTCATCCACACTCACACCCACCTCACACCCACCCCACCCACACCCAATCAGGATTACAGTCGTCTATACTCTGGAAAAATTTAATTCGCTTCAAGACCTTTTCTATCATCTCTTTGATACCATTTGAGACCTGCCGTAACCAATTAGATTCTATTTTCAATCAAATCTGATTCAAAATAAAGTTGAAGCAGTGCAAGCAAGCTTGTTTTCTATTGACAATCGCATGTGGTGATCTAAAGACTCACTGTGGTCCAGTTTGAGAAATTCAAATGTAATCTTTTATAATATTCTCATATGAAAAAAACTAGTCAGCGATATGTAGCAGTTGTGAAACTTTTTAAAACACTTCCCTCTTAAATCGGATTTATATTGTTCTATGCCACAAGAATACACTCTAAAAAAAATCGGTTTCTTACCGAACCCCCAAAAAAGGTTCCGGAGATGTCTAAAAGCATCCAAAGATGTCCAAAGTCTCAAAAAAAGGATAAAAAAATCTACGAAACCTTTAAAGGTTCTTACCGTGTACCGAGGATAAGAACCTTTTGCTGCGAAACCTTTTTTTAAGTTCCGTACAGCAGAAAAAGGTTTCGTAGGAAAATACGAAACCTTTAGAGTTTCGTATTAAACCCTAATAGTTTCGTACTAAACTCTCATGATTTTGCACTAAACCCTCATGATTTCGTAGAGTTTAATACGAAACTCTAATGGTTTCGTATTTTCCTACGAAACCTTTTTCTGCTGTACGGAACTTAA
>CAJNOL010003696.1:0-20439 GCA_905250125.1 Rotaria sordida
CAAACAATAAATTATTTCTTACTAGAATTGTAATTAATTTTATCAATTCATCTTTATTATTAAAATATTGTTTAATCCTGAAAAAATCAAAATTTTGAATTAAACTTCAAAATAAAAAAATCATTTTCAATTCTCACTTTGATTCAATTGCTAAATTACTTAATAATTTTGCAGCATATATTCGATTAGAGTTTTTATCATCGATTATATTCATTAAATATTGAATAAATCTAAATATATAGGTTTTTTTTTAAGAAAAATAAAAAATTTTGTTTCATACTTATCCGGTGTAATTTTTTGCATTAAAATTAATCGTGATTGATTTTTTAATGAAATTTCAACAAGAAATTGAAATGCATTTGATGAATAAATATTTTTTGTTAAATAATTAATGAAAAATTTACTTTCTAAACATTGTTTAGTATTTTCATCTAAGGAAGACAAAACAAAATTTTCTCAAGGAAACAACAAAGTGTTGCTTTTTTTCGTACCATCATCTTGACAAAGAATAATCATTAGATTAAAAATTGATTCCGATAAATTTTCATTATCACTCTCTGTTATAATCGAATGAGAATTAAATAAATTAAAACCATTATTAACACGAAACGCGGTTCGAGTTGTTTCTAAAATAAAAAAAACTTTTTTTTTAAGAAAAAAAAATTAAATTCATTTAAACTACACCATCTTTTATTATTTGACAGAGAAGATCAATTCCACCTATATAATAAATAATTGATTGTTTATCAAAATTTAATTTTTTAAGTGTATTTGTTAAATTCATTGGTATTGATGAATCTTCATTTGATAGAAATATTCGTGCTGATTCTTCTCGTTGATATTTATCACGTTGTCGTTGAACTTCTTGAATACATTCTGAAAAATAAAAACAAACGAACATCTATCCAAAAACTTCTTTTCACTCACGAGCCTTCTATCATACGACGAGTATTTATAGATTCAAATTTTTTTATTGCTATTTCTTCAGCTTGAATAAATTCTTCTTTAGCACGATCAAATTCTTTTAAATTAATTAAACATTTGCCTTTGATTACATAAGCTTTAATAAATGTTGGTGTTACCTAAACAAGAATTTGTCAGTGTCAAATAAAAGTTAATTTATTTACCCGAAAATTGAATCTATTGGATCATAATTTGTATATGTAAAAGATTTATTAAGCATATTTTCATGGGAGATTGATCTACAGTGAGCCTACATATTTCGAAAGGTTCAATTGAATTCATTGAGATTTCATTAGACAATAGGTCTTTTCTTTTAGAGATTTTACAAGCCATCTGTAGTCTTTAGTTTTTCAATAACCTTATGCTCCTCTACCAACTGGTGAATACCACACATCATTAGCTGAATATGTCCTTGACTTTTTAATCGAATATCTTTGAGTCTGGTTTATGAATCTGATTAAAGAAAAATTTTATGGATACAATCGAGGATCCTTCCAGTCTCGGATCCACAGAAATGTAGATCCGCAGGTCTCTAGACTTCAGCCTTGAAATTTTTTGACGTGCGCTGTTTTTTCTTCGATCAAAGCTCTATTTTCATCTGTATAATTTATAGAAATAAACTTTTAATTAATTCTTTTAATTCTTACTTTTAAAGCCCAATCACAGTCATTAATTGCATCTTCATATCGTCCTTGTTTAACATAAACTTGTGCTCTATTTGTATATAATATATCATAATCTTTTTTTATTTTTAAACCCTAAAATAATAGTAATTTAAATTCAAATAATAAAATATTTATTCAAATTAATAATTTACTTGTGTATAATAATCAATTGCTTGATCATATAATTGTTGATGAAATGCTTCATTTCCTTTTGTTTTTAATTCATCAGCTAAAATTTTATTTTTACGACGATTTTCAGCACGTTCTTGAGCATCTTTTTCTAATGCACTCATAAATGCATCTAGACAAACAAAAAAAAAACAATAAAATAATTTCAAATTTTGTATTTTTACTCGGTGACATTTGTTGTTGTGTTGATTCTGAAGATGATTTATTTATTATAGTACGATCAACACCTGTTTTGGATGTATCTTTAAGTAATATATCAGATTGTTCCATTGCTTTTGATACTTCATTTGGATCATTAGAAGATAAATCTTGAACAATACGATCTAAGAATTAAAAAAACAAAATAAATATTTAAAAATAATTCAATTCAACTTAATTTACTTACGAATATCATCGATTTTTGATAGAAATTTATCAAGCTCTTCTTGTGATTCTTCAGCCATGAAATAAATTTCTTTTTTTTTTGTCAAATGAATTTTATTATTCCATTATTAAATCGTTTCCACGAACAACTAAAAAATAATGACATTGCTGTACATGAGAAGGTGGCGCTATGAATTTGAATTGGTTGTTTTTTAAATTAAAAGGCGGAAGAGAGAAACGAAACAAAGACAAAATCGTTCGTTCGTTCTTGTCATTAACAACGAATATGCCTGAGCTAGCACCACGACGGTAAATGAAATAAATTTTAAAATGAAATATTTTTATGAAAGTTTTTTTCTTTCACTAGTTCATTAGCTGCACGACGATGTACAAGAAAAATTTCTGATTTTGATGATGATCTTGATGATCAAGAAAATTCTCTTAATGATAGTCTTACAGGACGCCGAAAATCACGTACATTGAATAAATCATTTGATGGTATTGATGAACCAGTTCAAACACCAAAACAATTAGTTGATTTATATCAAAAAACACTTGAATTAGCAACACAAGGAAAAATTAATATTAAAAATGCATTTAGTATACCACTTGTTGAACGTTTACCACAAATTTTAAATGTTATTGCACTGGATGATAAAGATAATCATAATTTAGGACCAAATTTTGTTAAAGCTGGTTCAGTTATTGATACCAGGTAAAATATTTATTCGAAAATCTAACTGAATATAAAGAATTAAATTTATTGGAAAGGATTTCATAGTAGAAGAAAATTTCTTACAAGGAAACCAATTGAATTGATATCCGTCATTTTAGCTTATATTAGAATAACAAGGACGTCTTGACTAGTGAAAATCTACAAGACCAAGTTAGGAATATTTTGAAAGTTTCAGCCGGAAAGAATGTTTCTCTCGTCAAGATATAGAATTTCCCTAGAAATAGTCAGGCATTTCAAAAAAAATCGAATATATCAACAAAGGAACATTCTTTTCAGCTAAAACTTTCAAGATATTCTATAAATCATTAGATCTATCTATGGACAAGATTTCATTTTCCAGTATGTATCTTAAACTGGATCGGCAGTTCAGTAAAACGATCTTAACCTCGCCATGGTCATAAGCCGTTTGAGAGTTTCATTAGCCTCACACAGATATACATACAACACCAAGTTTTATATCATTGTCTAAGAACGTTCAAGCTCAGTAGACTTTCACCTGTGGATCAAAGTTATAATCGATCCGGTCCGACTGATGCTTACTGGCGGAAAAAATTCTATAGATACACCATATTTTCTTTTTGATAAAATATTTTAAGAGTTGGCATGCACACATAGTACAACATTTTTTCGTCGGTAGACCAGTGAAGCTGGAGAACATCTGTCGGGTAAATGACTTTTTAATTTCGTGCGAGAAACATTACAGATTCATCGTTGGGAAATCTTACAGATATAAACGACAATAACATAATATTTTCTCTAGAAGAGTTTTGGATTTTTCTTTTGGTTTCGAATGAATTTTAGAACACTAAGCTTTCTGAAATATTCTGTATCTCGAAAATGAAATGTTCATTTCGTCTAAATCTTCAAGAAAATTTTAAAGATCACTAGATCAACAAGTAGAATAGGTTCGTTTATCTCCAGCATTTTATTGTTTGTTTTGTTTACCGATTCTCAAAAATAAAATGCTCAAAATCCATTCAACTAATCTTTCGATCGGTTTCCTAAGTTATCGAGTTCCTGCCTATAACGTGTCCTATATGATCTAAATTTGTTTTTTTAATTTCTTTAGTGCTAAAATTTATGGTTTTCGTGTTGATGCACTACATACAGAAACTCAAAAGTTAAGTGGAAATATTTTAAATACCGATGAAGGAACATCATCTGATGGAGCAGTTAAAGAAGAAGGTCGAACAGATATTGATGATGAAAATCTAAATTCTGAACAAGGTGAAATAAAAAAACCCGTACGTCGTGTAAAAGCAAAAACAACAACATTTATTTTAACTGATTTATCTAAAATAACACTTGAACATGAATTTGAATTTCGTCCATTACAACCACCACATATGTGTCAATGGCGTGGTGGTATTGGTGCTGATTCAATATATGCTGAAATGGTATCAAATACAATGTATTCATCAAGTGATTATCCACTTATTGATGGTTTTACTAATGCAAATATTCAAATCGAAGAACAAGAAACTAAAATTAATAATATTCTTGATAGTACAATAAATCATATGATTGATTTAATATCATTACGTAGTGTTATTAAAACTAATGAAGGACATGATCATATTCTTGGTAGAAAATATTTTTTTGTTTTTGTTTTTATTTTATTCTTTTTTTTGTTTAGGAAATCAAACATTACGTGAATTTGTATTTAATGAAATTCCAAGTGGTTCATTTATTGATACAATACATGAAAGTTGTCTTGTACAAACTGATGAAAGTATAAATAAATCTTTTGTAAATAATGATGATATTGATAATGATGATGGATATAATCATGAAGAATTAATTCATGCTGCTATTGACGATCTTAATGATGATCCATCACATACAAATGAAGTTTTTAAAAATGCATTAAATGAATTAAGTAATCCAGATCCATCGAGTATTCATTCTAATTTAGGAAATTTTCAATCACAACAATCAGTAAATGTAAGTTAAAATTTCTCAATAAATATCATATTTCTTATTTTTTCATTCTATTCTTTTTTGTCTAGTCAAATTTTCCATCAACTACTGGTTTATTATCATCATCATTTATGAGTATAATTTCATTTGCTGATCAAATGCCAAATTTATTACATTCAAAAGAAGGTCAATCAGAATATTCATATTTTGATGCAACTAAACTTAAACTATTTGCTGGACCTAATATATGGAAATTTACTAATTTACTTAATACAGCTCAACCAACAGCAAATACATCAATTGTTCAACAACAACAACAGGCACCAGTAACACCACATAAAATTACTGGTATAGGAAGAGAAGGAGGAGGAGGTCCAAAACGAAATATTCGCATTGATACATTTAATCAAATATCCATTGAACAAATTATGTTAGGTTATAATAATAATAATAATAATAATAGTGGTCGAGATAAAAAAGCTGTTAGTACAAGTCAAAGTTCACTTTTATTACGTATACGTGAAAAAAGTTTTAATCAAATGCAATTAGCACGAAAAATACGTCCATTAAATGATTTAACAAATTTTCATAATTTTCCTGATTTAAATATTGAATATTTGGATTTAATTAATCGACGAAGAGAACAACAACAAAAACAAAAACAACATTATTATGATCAAGATGATTTTGATCATAATGATTTTCATGATGATAATCATCATCTTGATGACGAAAGTAAGATATTCATCATATTAAAAAAAAGACCCAGTGAGACAATACAGATTTCTACATCTTCTATACAATCATTCTTAAATTTTTTGTAAAATAATTAGTTTAACATACATCAATAAGCAAAAATAAAAACTCCGATTAGAAAGAATCATAGATTCGGATCCGAGCCCATTGTTTTCTTTCAACTTTTTGGGAAATTATATGTTCATTTTAAGAACTCGAAATTATTATGAATGTTTTATGATAGAAAAAGTATCTAAGCTTCAATCCAGTGACTTGAAAAAATAAATAAATGCCATTTTGAATGATGAAACAAAAACTCATTTTAGTGTATTTCCAAGTTCATTGATTGAAGCAGCCATTTTTCATCAATTAAAATCTGTTACTTTGATTCAAAAATCACAGTCGTTGCATTTGTTTCGTTAAAATGTTGCTTGCAATCGATAAATTTGAAGTACGTCAAAATTAATATCTGTTTCATCACCAACGATGCGATATTTTTGATATAAAACTCGTGATTTTTTTATTTTTGAAGTCTCTGTGAGGCATGACTAATATAATCAATTCGAATAATTACTTCACCCAATCATATTTCTCGTCTATTTGTGAAGTTCTATGTTGCAAAAATGGTATTATTTAACGAGCATATATGATTCGCAGAAAAATGCGTCGAAAATAATTCGCCATCGAACACATGAGCTTTAAATAACACTTTATTTAATCTTTCATTTATGACTAAGCAATGAATTCATAGCAAGTTTACCATTTTCTAGAAAAAAGGGTAATTCTGTGGATTTTATGCAGGATTCTATGGAAAATTGTTCGCATGATGTTGTGCGTTAGAGCACAGTAGAACATAGTCTATTAGCGGGTCGAAAAAGTTCTAAACGATTAAATTGGGAGGCTCATCTTCAAACTTTAGGTATCAATTAATTTTTTCTTGTTCACAAATTACATTTGACCATTGATTAGCTCACTATATGGTCAAAATAGACAAAAAAGAAAATAGCTCCACTGAGAAATGCAGTGAATTTTCCACTAGTGTAACTCAATTAAGACATGGTACCATAGAGGATATCGTGCTATGTAGAATGAGCATTATGGATGTACTAAAACCTTGAATATTTTTGTTTGTTTCACTTAAGAAGCAATTCAACTTCTTGTATATTAATTTTATTTTTAGTTCTAGAGTCTAAGCCAGTTAAACTCAAAATAAGGCCGGGTATTTGCTTCCCAGTATATAAGCAACCACTGTAGTGATCTATAAATTTTATTGAAGAAACAAATGTGTAAAAAAAAAAGTTTCGTTCGGACCGCGAGGATTGGGTCATAAAAATGTGGCTCGTTTCGAACCCTGAAGTGAGTGCATTACCAGTTCAAAGCATTTCATTTGACTAAGACAATATGAACGACATCTTATTTTGTTCTTTAACTGTTTGAAAAAAAAAACATGAAAAGGATAGTTTAAGGAATAAAATAAGATGTTGCGTACATTTTCCTAATCAACCATTCAAACTTTAGGAGAAAAATAAAGCGCATGAAAATGATTATACACTTCAAGGATAATAGAGTTAGTCGGACAATCTATAAAGCATATTTTTATAAAATTGAATTCTTTCAAATATATGAATCTATCCTAAATATATTTCATTTCTAGATGGTCCATTATCAGAAATTCATTATGATTTTATTCGTCCAATTCATTATGAAAAAATTGAATTTGCTAAAGGTTCATCATCTGTTAATGCAAAAATTCTTAAACGTCAAATGATTGAAGAATTTACACGTCAAAAAATTGAACAACAACGTACATTATCACTTGATATAAGTACAACAAGTCAACAATCATCAATATTATCATCAGAAACACAGCAACAGCCAATAGTTGAATTTTCAATTTTATGTGAAAATTTAGCTGATCATGGTTATTTATCATTACAAACAGATTTAGCATCAGCATTTTATTGTATGTTAATTAATTGTAATGAAAATAAATTATATATGAAAAATAGTTCTAAACGTGATGATATATTTATTCAAGAACGTCCATTTATTAATCAACAAGATATTTCAACTTTATCATATTCATATACAAGTCATTCAAATTTATCTATTACTAATTAATTAAAATAATTAGAAATTAAATTTTCTTGTTTTGTTTTTGTTTGTTTGTTCAATGAAATAATATTTGTGTATATGCCGTAGTTATTATTATTTTCTTTTTTGTATGTAAAAAAAAAACAACACAGATTTTTAATTTTTTTGTGTACACGAAATGAATTAAAATTAATGTGTTTGTTTAAAAGTTATTGAAATAATAATAAGGAAAATCATATAAGAAGGAACAAGTTTTGTTGTAGAACTATACAATGTATTGATTGTTTGACCTTGAGAAAGTAATGAACGACCAATTAAATAAACAGCAATATTTGGTGGATAAACATAATATGATTGTACCATTGCATTAACTGATTGATCACCACAACATGTTACAATAAAATCTATCAAAAGAAAATATTTTCTAAGAAATAAATACATTAATCAAACATACTTTGAAATGACATACTTGGAATATTAACTAGAAAAGAAAAAAATTATTTTAATAATTAAAATTAAACTTGTTATATATACAAAATTCACAAATAATAGGGAATTTCTTTTTTTGTGTTGACGCAACAAACGGTACGAGATATTTATAAGACTATATTTTAAAATACTTGATTAGAATCGAGTTTCCATCCTTTTAGTGATTCTTTATCAAAAATTGATATATTACTGGTTTTTTTAGAGTTTGATAATAATCTAATTATTTTTTTTTTTGCTTCAATGACTTTAAATTAGTTTAGTTTCGATTGATACATATTATTTCTTATAACAAAAAACATCTTTCATACTTTCTGGTTGAAGACCACCTAATGATTGAACCGTAATACGTTCACCGGTCATTGCAATACAAGTTTGTGGTCCAGTAGCATAAGTCGATTCACCTACATTTGTATAATCATTTTGTGCTCCATTGTTTGGTCCAGGATTAACAGGAACATATTTTGTTTCATTCCAAGGTGTATTCGATATTGGTTGATTTACAATTCCCATATTATTATTATTATAATTAACATTTTGATTATTTGAATAAGTTCCATTATAACCTGGAAAATAAGCTGAATTTGGTGGTGATGCGTAACCATTCATAGTATAACCTGGATTATACAATTGATTATTAGGACTAAATGGTGGTGGAACAGGTGGATAACCTCCATAAAATTGTTGTTGTGGTGGTGGTGGTGGAAAATAACCTGGAATAGATTCTGGTAATTGTAAACCTTGTCTATTTATAACGTTTGAGTCATTTCGTCGTTTATTCATCCAATCTTGTCGTTTTTGACGAGAACGTTGTTGTTGTTGTTGTTGATGTTTTAGTTTATTTTTGAAATTTTGATCACGACTATAATAGCCAGCTGAACGACGTACGAGATTACTTGTTGGATCAAGAAGAATATCAGCACATATATGACGTAGAACAAACTATTAAAATTAAGAAAAAAAAAATGATTATTAAAAATTTATAGAAAAAAAGAAAAATATTTACATGTCTTAATTGATTCGTATTTGTTGTCATACCAATAGATTGTAATGCTGCATTTATTGGAATAAACAATGTATAAGGACGATTTGTTTGTTTTAATTGTTCAATAACACGTGTTTGTTGAAGTAATTGTGTAAATGAACTAAATATAATAAATAAATGAAATTTAAAAATGTAATAGATCATTATTATTATTACCTTGCTCCTTGTAATGATGTAAGAATTCCTTCAAGTGGAATAATCATTCCAGATACAATGCCTACACAATAATAAAATTTTCATTAAAAAGAAAAGTAAAAAAATAAAAGAAAATTATACCTCGAATAACATGCATAACACCATTTTTTATTGGAATATTTGATTCGCTATTAATAATTGTTGCTGTAAATGGTAAAGAATTCATTGATCGACTGATAAGTGTTACAACTTGAATAAAATAATTTCAATAATAATATACATTAATAATTTTATTTCTTACTATTTCCTTGTGAACCAGTAGATACTTGTGCTTGAACAGAAAATTGTGGATCCATTGTTGGATAGGTTTGACCATTTTGAAAGATTATTGAAGATTGATATGAAGGCATTTGATACAAATTTGGATTTAATTGTTGTTGTTGAATAGGTAATATCTGCTGATTAGGCAATTGTTGTGATTGAAAATTTATATTTGATGGAATATTTATTTGCCTACGATGTCGTGATTCTTTTTTGTCTGATTGAAAACCAGTTCGTTGAAATTGTGGTATTTGAAGTTTTTGTTGGTTAAAACCATTTTGAATAAATGGTTGCTGCTGTTGAGGAATGAATGGTTGTTGTTGTTGAGGAATGAATGGTGGTTGTTGTTGAGGAATTCTTGGTTGCTGTGGTTGAGGTATTAGTGGCTGTTCTTGTTGTTGTATTCCAGTTTGATAGATATTTTGTTGAGCAAATGAATTTGGCATTATTGGTGCAAGCATTGATTCATCTGCGTAAACTGGAAGTTGTAAAATATGTCGACGTAAATGCTAGAAAATAGAGAAATACATAGCACTCGGAATATTATATTTGGCAAAGTTTAAAAAGAGCTGTTAGAATCGATTTATCACGACAGTAGATCAAGTTTCCATCTTAGGTTAGATATTTAGGATTACTTGATAATCATCAAATTTTGCAATAAGAAAAATGTCTTCTTGAAAAATTGAATTTTTAAATATATGAAATTTTCTTATTACAGGCAATTTCATTTGTTAACAATATGATTTTGCAACATTTCTTTTAACTAATTTTTATGTAACAGATGTATGCTGAGTTATTCTAGATAGCCTAAAAAACTCAGTTCTATAGACTGTCAGTTGCACCAAGTTGTTATTGAAAAACTGTCGTAAGTGGCGTGACACAGAAAAAGGACCAAAAATGTGTATTGTGTATGTTTCCATTTACAAATCCTGCAAGTTCAAACAATATTTTTGAAAACTAAATAACACGTTTTGTAGAGGATTCTTCAAACTTCAAAAACTTTATACAAAAATTTTTCTAATCACACTAAGATTTTTCTTAAAAAATGAGTTTATTCGTTGTTAGGAGACATGACGAGTTCGAATATCGAAACAAAAACATCTCATTTTGGGATAAGGACATATCTCTGAAAAATCGGTTTATTGGAGGCAATTTTTTGGAGTTCGATATTGTTAAAAGTGTCATCCTAGATATAGTCTATGGCATGGCGTCTATTCTGAAGCTCCTGAACTTTTCCAACATAAAGTTCGAGAGTTATTCGCTAGTCACATTTTAATTAGTTGTGAGCCGAAAGAGTCAATATTTTCATATATATTCATAGGAAAAGACTTGGTCCAAAACAGTAATCCGTCTAAAGAATTCAAGTCAAATCGAAGATAGTCATGTCCTGTTTTCGCTGATTTTGTCCATCTATTGAACATAAAGTGTTCCTTTTTTTTTTTTTTTACAAAAATCTTTCTTTGAGATTAAAAATTGAATTAAACATGTTAATTCCGTGTTAACATTCAATAAATACAAATCCATTTGTAAGCAAAAGCTAAGTTCAATTTTAAAAATATTTTATTTACCATACTAAGCTCTTGTGATTGTCCCAATTGTAGAATAGACATTTGTTGTGGTATAAGTACGGTTATATTAAATAAATTTTGTGGATTATATATATTCATATTTGGTATACCTTGTAATAAACTCATTAATTCCATATCGCCTGATCGTTGAACAAGATTCAAAAAATATCTCAAATGATAATAAACCAAAACGATAAATTTTTTCTTTTAAAGTTATCTATTCTTACTGATAATTTCGTGATAGTTCATCTGCAGCTGATCGAGTTTGTATACTAAGAATTGTTGATATTGGATAGACAATACCATTACCATATAATCGAATATCTTCTGTACGAGAAATTAAAATACGTCCTGCATGTCGACCAGAAATAACATCAACTAAAAAAAAAGCAAAAATATTAATTCATCAAAAACAAAAAAAAATATTACCTTGAAATGATTGATCCGGTTGTGATACTTTACGAAATGTAACCCATTTATGTTCATTTAATGTTGTTATATGTTTAGTTGAATCCATTGCACTTGGAAATAACACTAATGGAATAATGTGTGATTTAATAAACTAAATTATTTAATCATTAATTGAAAATACAATACAAAAAACAACAGCAAAAAATTCTTACTTCATTTACATCATTAGTATTATTTGTACTAAATTGTTCAAATAAAAAACTGAAACTTGAACCCATACTAGCAAATGCTTGATCATTTGGTAAAAACCATGTTTGATGATGCATTGAACGTAATTCAGATCGAAAAAAATCACTACGTTCAGCTAATTGTCGAAGACGTCTATTTAAATAATAAAACATATTTATGTATTTCATAAATACAAAGAAAAAAAGTTTTCATTAAGTAAATCTTACGAAAATTGTCTATCTTCAAGTGTATCATATGCTGTTTTATATTGTGTTTGATCACGTCTTTCAGGTGGCCATAAAATATCATCAATTATATGAATTATACCACGACTCATTCGACGTGATTGTAATATAAATGCATTGTTAATAGTAACACGCTACAAGACAAATTAATTTTATGTAGTTTTTTTTTGCTGATTCAAAAACAATTAATCCCTATTTGAAATTTTCTTAACGAAAATGACAAAGAAAGTAGTTTTGTTTTCTCGTAGAGGGTACGAATGAAAAACAAATCCACATTAAAATGGCAATAATGAATTAGATTATATAGGCATTTTGTCGATACAGAAGATTGAAATTTTTCGAATGCTGTTCCGTTGAAAATACTGAGACCGTAAGAATTACAAATGATGCACTCAGTGTATCAACCGTCGTACTTCTGATTAAGCTGAAATTTTTAAAATCTTGAGAGTATCTTCAAAAAATGTATGTTTTTTTTTCGATTAAAACTTTACTCTGACAAAAACAAATAATAACGTATTGTGCTTGAGAAATGGAATCGATTCTCTTCTTCAGTTTTTTGTGAAAATATCATTTTTCATGAAAAACAAAATATTGTGAACATTTTAAGTCAGAAAAATGGAATTCTCTTCATCAGTTATATATCACTCGCGAGCGATACACCAGCACTACAATTACTTCTAACATTGACTGTATGACACTTTATGACTTTGATCAAAAAATTTAAAGTCTGGTTAACTAATATTAAGTGAGCAATTACAAATCTTCTTACTTGCCATTCAGCATTCGTAGTTTTATGCTTGTTTCCTTTTTAACAAAATTTATAATTTAGTGTTTTTATATTTAAAAACAAAATGTCTGAAGAAAAAAAATAAACTTCGAAATCAGATAATATCAGCTCGAAATATTGAGTTAACACTTTCTTATCGTACGATGAGAGTCTCGAATCATGCTGACTAAATTTATTAAGCTCACGAAAAGATGGATCAGTATTACAAGTTCATTTCGGCCTAAACTAAATATTTTTCATCTCTTATAAAATCTCAATAGCTAGTAATTTTCAGTTCATACTTTCACTAGTAAATATCAGAAAAGATCCTGTTCTGTTGTCAAAATCTTGCCAACTACTAACATCCTGCAACTATAAAAATATTTAGTTACAAATTGAGATGTTTTTCAATTGTATTAAATAATTATTTCAAATAAGAATAGAAGAAATCATATCATTATCGAAAAAAAAAAGTCAACCAAAACATAGTATAGATTTTAAGTTGTTACTATTAGAAACTTCAAAGAGTTTTATGAGTTTTACAATATATATATCATCATCGAAACGAAGTGATAGGGTGTTTCTCGAAAGAACTGATTGCTTAATTGATCTATTTAACGCACAAGTTTTATGTCAACTTAGTCAAGAATCTAAAGAATAGCATCTCTATCCTTTCAACTGATTATTACACTAATTTAGAACACATCATCCCCTGTCAAGTGATGCAATTATCATGCCTTTGAGAAAAAATTATTTTCAAGCGACTAAAGTTTTGCTGCGAAAATGTTCACTATTGGAGGAGTAGAGACAACATAGACCTATTCGAAACTTTATTGCTTCCTCTCAAAAATTGATCTTACGCCACTCATGAATATTTATTAGGCCTCGAAATCGAGTCACTTTTTTATGATCCGAAAGAAACTTCGTTTACAAAGATTTTTTTTTTTCTAAATAAACAGCTATTCCATATTATTCGGCTTTTATAAAAAGTGATGGCCAACAGGGAGGGATAGTGTGGAAAAGCTTTTCCCTATACCCTCAGATGTGAGCCAAATCCCAGAAAAATTTATATCAAAAAACGATAAAATCGTCGAGCCGGACGGTCTGATACTTACTAATACTCTAATACTTCCACTAGGTCCCATCGGTCCAAAATTTGGTTGTGGGATATATGGAATGTAATTCATATTTGGTATATTAGGATTTGGTAAATATGGTGAATTAACATTTGGATTATTCGGTAATAAACTTCCTGAAAAAGAAAGAAAATATATTTTCAAATAAATAATTTTTTTGTTATTCGTGTACCTTGATTAGGAAAATAATTTTGTTTTTGATTATAATTATTATTGTCTAAAAACAAGAAAATAATTTAAATTCTATGAAGAATTTTTAGTTTTTTATTACTTATATTATGTGGTGATTTAAGTGGAACATTATTTTCAAATAAATTTGTTTGATTAAATGATGTGTGTGTTAACCAAGATATTCCACCTGTACCATAACCTGCATTTTCATGGGTATCATTTGTATGTGGACCTGTTCCACCATAAAATCCAACGCCATAAAAAACCTCAAAACGAAAAAAAAAAACAAAGAATTTTTAATTTCAATTTTTTCTTCTTCTATCATATACTTGGAAAGGTAATGCTATAGTTGGTAAACTATTTTGTATTCGTATACCAGCCATTTGTGTTGGATTAACTTGATGAAATTTTGTTTGTGCCATATTATATAACATTTGTTCATCATAAGCTCCAGATACAATATGATATTTCCAAAGTAAATTTAGATCTTCATTCTTTCGATTAAGTTGTAACATAGCATCATTATTTGGTGCAAATATTGTAAAATCATTCATACTACCTGGTTGTTGTTGAGGATAAATACCTTGTAATATCATTTGAATATCTTGTTGACGTATTAATTGTTGATAAAACTATATTTAAAATTTTAATTAAGAAGAGAAAGAAAAGAAAAAAAGAACTTTTTTCTTTCAAAACTTACTAATGTTAAATCAGGCATACTAGCTAGATCTTCAAGTGGACCAGCAGAAGAATAATTAATAATACATATTAATAAGATAGAAAAATGTATGAAATTCATAGTTTTATTCTAAAAACAAAAAAGAAAATTTGTTTTCATTTATTGCACTTTTCAATCACTAATAGACATAAATATATATATAGATATAGATATAGAATCTGAGTTCTTCTTATTTAAAATTCATTGTTAAGATACAAGAGAAGAAGAAAAAGAGAGAGAAAGGTGAATATCGGACACATACAATTGACCGTAGAAGGACGATGTGACCAAATAATAGTGATTTGACGATGAACTCTATCGTAGTGTTTTCTTTTTTTTGTTCTCTTTTCAAAGTTCAAATCGAACAATATAAATGATGATTATCGAGTGTTCTTGATAATGTTTGAATATGAATAAAATACAAGATGTTATTTTGTCAACAATCATATGCATAATAGTATATTTGAATGTAAAGAATAATAAAAAAAAAAAGAAAATACATGATTAATCAAATATAGTCTTATCGGCAATGTCATCGAGTGTCCGAAATGGAAAAAAAAATTTATCAAAATCATTCTTATCTATCTTTCTACTTTTTCCTGTTATAATACTAGATAAATGTCATCAAAATCATCGATCATACTGATAAACATATTCTAGAACTTGCTTTGGATTTACTTCAATACGCAAAAAGAATGTCAATTCCCTATATTAACTACGCAAATCATCTCTATGATCATCTAAAATATATTCAATCTCTATTGAGAATACATACAATCATTATTACATTGATTTATTATTGTTCAAATGTAAAATACTATACAAATCCATATATTTGTTATATAAAAATTTTCATTTGATTTCAATAGATCAATATTCTTAATTTTTACATGTTTATTTTATATATCATTTTTAATTTGTATATTTATACAATATTTCACATTAATCAATTGTTTGATTATAATTATATTTTGAATATTAATCATGAATTTAATTGAAACTATTGAATAGAAAATGAAAATTCTTTGTTCAAATAAATATTCCATCAATAGTATATGAACAATAAATAATTGATCAATGATTATTTTTGTGATAAAATTCATGTTCTATTACCATTTTTTGAGTGTGTAAATGTTTCGTGTTCTTTTTTTTTTTTTTGTCCATTTTATTTTACCTTGAATAAAATTGTTCTTGTTTCAATATAATGAGTATGTTTAAGGTGATAAAAGAAAAAAAAACGAATCATGTTTGTGAGGGATCAAGCACATCCTAATATTGATGTGAAGAAAAAGTATTTTGTACTTAATTGACTCCGATATTATGATATGATATTTTCTTTTTAAAATATCTAAATAGCTCTATTTTGGTTTAAGTAAAAAAAATGGTGATACTATTATAACAATTTTAAGAAAAAAGTTTCTGAAAATGCGGGAATGTATTATTCCCGAAGTATACGTTTGTGCCTTTTACTGGTATTTAGCAGATTTTGATTAGAAAAATTAAATATTGATGTTCTGAATCAGCATTAAAAACTGAGTCAAACGTTTCTTTTTTTATTGAAAAATTTATCCATGATCCACCTTTGGATTTCATGAAAAAAATGAATTGCAATAAGAAGTTATTTTGATAGTGGAAAACAAGTTGTTAGGTTTTGACATGATATAAGAACACAAAATAGAAGATGATTAGCACAATAAAAAGAGTGTTTTTATGAGTTTCATTTTTTGACGAAATCGTGAGGTAGCAATTTCAAATTTACATTTTTTCTTCTTCTACTGTCTCCATTATGATAGATCTAGTCGTATCGCCACATCAGTTTCGACTGTTAAAACTTTTTTTTAAATTTATTTGATTGAAAAATAACTATTGTCTTTTCAACCATGCACTTGCCATGGATATAATATGTCATTTGTGCAGGTTGACTTCCATGGAGAGATAAAGTTTGATCAAGTTAAATTTATCTATTATTCATAACAAATTTCAATTGCATATCAGGCCAAGTAAGTAAGACAAATGTCGATTGAATCATTTTTTTTTGATAACTTTTATTCATTGATAAGGTCAACATATGACTCTTGTTGGTATGTTTGAATTAAATGTTAATTATGTAATATGATCCATATAGGCACACCTGAATGTAGAAAATCAACAATTATTCAACTATTTTAACGGTTCTATGATGTTAGATAAAACTAATTAGTTAATCGCTCAAAGTGATGGCTTGAATTTCATCAAATACTTGCGTAAATACTTGAAAAAAAATAAGTGAACAAGGAAAATAAGAGAAATTAATGTCGCTTGAGCTTAAATCTTTCGGCGGCCTATACAGTGCAAAATGTTGGCCAGATGTTATAATAACTTTTCCAACTAGAATCCGATTTACGCGATGGAAATTTTCCATTAATCATCTTTATAAATACGAAAGATTTCTTTATTCAAAGCAAAAATCGCACTCAATCATCATTTATGAATAGATATAAATAGTGTGTCATGATATGATTCGATTTTATTTGGCAAGATATTGATCACAAGTTATGATCGACTATACACGTGGAAAGAATACTTCATATTAATGGTGCCACGTATTGAATAGCTGAAACAAGAGTAATGTTCACAATAATTATAGCTAATGAAACATTGAAATATGATATATCATCATGCGTAGACTCCAGTACATGTGTGCCGTTGTTATGACTCAGCCGATTAAATGAGTTTTATGATAATTTGTCCCGTCAAAATGCGCACGTCAAACTTTGTTGCACAATAAAATGCATGATGCGGAAAGGTTTTGTATTCTGCCAATGAACCTATATTCATTATAGTACCACCTCGACGTTCGACTAGAATGACGAATGAGAAGATCTTTTATTAAAGGCCTTCATTATTTACTCATCGATGGTAATACGAAATGAATACCACTGAGAGAACACCTGTAATAACCACTAACGGCCTATTGCTTGTTGTCAAAAACGTAGACGAAGACATAATGTAGAGGGAAAACGAAAAAAAAAATTGCAATATCAAGTATAATATAAGCGACCGTGATATGTATCTGACAGGCCTAGTATTGTATAGCTTTCTTGTTAATAGACATAGAATCATATCAAATGATTGTGTTTAGAAGTTGCTCGATAATGTTTGATATTCTCGCAAACTTTTATCGAATGTAAAAAAAAGAAATAGTGTGCGCAGAAGTCCTACGAAAAGCATTAGATTCGACTATGTTGAAGAATAGCAGTATGGGCATAGCTTATTTCTATTCCCACACTAAAACTCTTCCCATCAAGAAGAAGCATCGTTCTGTTAGCGATATGCAAATAATGATTATGACTAATACATGTTACTATTCTTCTAGACTGAAATAAATTCTTTTGATTTGTAACTTGATTGAACGAACAACAACAAAGTATTATTAAATAAATAAAACTGAATTGATGTGATTCAACTAGCTCTTGTTGAAGGGTATAGTGGGCGCCGGTTCATTACTTGCAGTTAACACATTTAATACATCACACATTGCGACTGTAATATCGTCGAAGCAACGACTACCGTTGTCGTTGGTCATTGGCCACTATCAAAATTAAATGTTTCTGCGCAAAAAAAAGTTGTGAAAACTCTCATCCAAAACTATTGCTCAGTTAAGCTGACAACAATGATGTGACATAACAATCTGCAAAGTTTGCAAAGTTGACTAATATCTATATGTTGTTGCCATTTGGATCAATTTCCGTGAAATTGACAAAATAAGAAAAATGGATGTGAAGGTAGGTATAGATGTGAACCTTCAGCTCATCTAGACCTAGATCCATACATCCGCGGTCTGTTACGAGCGTGCTTGTTGGATCTCGATAGTTTGTTGGATGACATCAAATTATTTTATTCAACTTTTTTCGATCGTCTTTTTTATGTCAGTCGGAAGTCCTAATTGTAAATAGAAAAAAAGACTGCTTTTTTTTTCTTTTTACATAGATTCGTTTTTGAAACGCGAGTGACATTCATAATGATTCTGCTTTGTTTCACATGAGCATTGACTTTTTTTTTCGATTTCTTATCGTCTCTTTTTACGTTGATAAAAGTACTTGACGCCATGTGCATTTTGTTTTAAAAAGAAAAACATCGAGAACGTAAGTATGTCTTTAAGTCTATTTTTCAGCCTTTATTGATGGCTTGAACTAAAGAAAATAGTTACGTACAATAATGTTCCTATTTGAAACACAAGAAATATCAGTGATTTTGAAAATTTCAAACGATTTTTCTCTTAAAAATTTTTGTATATTTTAACAAATTTAGGATTCAGAAATCTCTTAAAACTAATGGTTTCACTTTTGCACAACATTTTGAAAGGAATGAAAATTAGAAAAATTTTGATGACACTCTTTTATGAAAATCTATATTCAAATATATGTATAAGATATTTAACTATTCAAATATCCCTTGTGAGTATTGTTAACTGTGACAATATTATGAAACATTCGACATATATATTTTTGTCCCGGCAAGTTTAGATTCAAACATGGCCAATGAACAACTAAAAAGTAACGAGACCACTGATGAAATATGTCATGTAAGATTTATATACTTTCAATTATCTTGTAAGATTTCAATAATTCTTTAGGGAATACCATTAACTGATATCCCCAATCTCTTTCAAACAGTTCCCGTTCTGAATGATATGAAAGATATTCATGATATTGGTCATACATTTATGATTAAAGTATAACATGGAATATATAGTCATCGAATATACAGTAATTCAATTTTCTTTTTAAATAGCCATTCAAATATGATTCATCGAATCCCGATCGTGAACCAGAACCAATTCATGGAATAAGAAATTATTTGGATATATGGAATGACGATCATGTTCGTTTGCCATGTTCACCATTTAATGTAACAGTGAGTTTAAATAAAAACTATCCATTAATACATATAAAACTTTTGTTCGTAGAACGATGGAATACCGAGATGGCCAATTATTCAAAATAAATTGATACAACTTAAACAAAAGTGTATTGAAAAAACGGCCACTATCAACGATATTAAAGTGAGATACTGTGACTTTGGCTTTCATGTAGATATAAAATATTCATATTTAGACAGCAATAGAAGAGAGTAACGGAGCTAGTTTTGAAATAGGCTGTCTAGAACAGTTACTTAATCAAGTAATGTTATACACATATGTAGTCTAACTTAATCAATAATTACTATTAGAGTTATTCTGCTGATCAACGAGCTTACTTCATATCCATTATTCTACCAGAAATGATTTCGCTTGCTCTTAATGTCGGTAATATTTGCAGTCAGGTTTATATTAAATTGATCTCTTTGTTTTCTTATAATTTACATGTACATTTCTTCAGCCACCACCATTACTACGCATTGGAACCAATCGTTCTCTAACCATGTCTCAACGACAGGCTGCTTCATTATTAGCTTGTGCTTTTTTCTGTCTTTTTCCTCAACAATTTAATGGACAAATAAATAATAAATATCAAACATATCAGAGTTTCAATTTTATCCAGTAAGAACGAATGTCAAAGTGTT
>CAJNOL010003697.1:0-20436 GCA_905250125.1 Rotaria sordida
CGACGGTATGTTCTACAATATGATTATGTAGAAAATGTACTGAAAAATATTACAACGTATTGTGAAGTTAAGCACTATAACCATTAGAATTCGATAAAAGCTTGTTAGAGCAGCCCTTCTGAGACTGAAATTTACAACTTACATATGTTCTCTACCGCATTAAACTGATACAAAATACGTAAAGTGGAACATTTCTTGTGAACTATAGTTGTTTTGCAGGATAATCAAACGTTAGAGTAAGAATCTCTCTAATTTCTGCATTTCGAACAAAAATTTTTTATTTTTTCTATGAATGCTCTATTTTTTGTTTGCATTATTGCTATGTGTTCATTATTTTTCATTTTTTAAAATCCGTTTTTCTTATTATAATCATTGAATTAATTGACAAATAATTCAGTTTATATATGATATCTACAGCCGATCTTACGCCCTATCATATATATTAATTAACACACAAACAATGATATTCATTATTTTTCGAAATTATAACTTGATCAATTTTGCAAAACAATTCTAAAAAGCCTGACGCCACAATGAAGATAAAACAAAAAAAAGAACACCGCAAGCATATCAATCAACGCATAATTAGTTCTTAAAAGGTGGAACTCTCTATAAAATTAGTGCAAATAACCAGCACTAGTTACTTCGTAATCAGAATCACTATTCATTCTTTCGATGTGTTCAATTATTAACTCTCACATAGTTTTACGTTTGACCTTACCAGTGTATAAGTGATGCGAAATAGTTATTTTATCTGAACATATGTTGAGACCGAGGCTCATCAGTCCGACTATGATGTGAAGCAATCCATTGCGGCATAACGATAATGAAACATTGGTTCAAACAGTGAATGCCGCCAACAGACTTGATAGATTCAACTCGATCTAGTCGATCTTGTGCAACGACCTCAAAAATATAGAGCGAAGTTTTGTTTCAGTCGCCGAACTATAGACGTTTGTCACAACCTGAGACGTCTCCAATCGATTGAAAAGAAAAATAGTCAAGATCAACGAGGGAATAATGCGATGGTACTTGAACACTACAGGAACAAAATACGATCAACCTATGTCGATTGCATTGCTCACTGACAATCATCAAGAGAATCGTTTATAATGGGCTCAATGTCACAAAACAACGAACTAAAACCAAACGATCTTTTCTGGCAAGATAATCATTTGACTAAATTCCATCAAAAGTTCAGTACGAACTATCAAGCATCTTATGAAAGTCAATATTTGAAGTAGCTTCTCAAGTTATGGCTTCGATCATATCATCTATGTTAAGCAGAGTCTAGAATTAATTTATAATATTTATTAGTATAGTCTCTTGCCAATAGCCCGAAAATAAGTTGCTAACAGTTCGACCTTGTAGAAACTACAAGAAGACAACCATTTCAAATACAAATTGAAATTGGAATTCACTTGGAAAATGAATAACAGAGTTCACAAGATGAATTGGTTATTGATGACATCCAGCCTTGATTTATCAAAAATACAGGGCCAACTCCTCATAAAGATTTAAAAATGAAAAAGCTCTCAACAATGGTCCTTGGTTTCAGTAATAAAGCTTGATTAGAAATCATTATCCGAGGACTTGACCGTCAAACTTGTCTATAATCTGAAGAATCATATTTCTGAATTGATTGAAAACCATGATGAATTTATAGTACGTTGATGGCTAGAGCGTGCCATAAGCTTTGACACAATAAAACAGTTTTCCTCGTATCATTTCATTTGATAAAGTTCGACTAAAGTGAAAATTATTGTCCACTACTATAACTGTACATTGGCTTTTTTTCCAAAAGTAGCCAACAAACAGCTGAAATTTTGATCACTTACTTAGTGATGTACACAAAAACCACTGGATATTAGTAAGAAAAAAATTCCTATTTGAACCCAATCATCCACAGTCTGCACGAACCTATACCCACACTCAAAACGGATTAAATAAATATAACTCGTCTGGATAGTGATAATCGATTTGACTACATTAACTATTTTCTATTTTACAGAGTGTTCGAACAATTGCGGTTAGATATTTGTCCAGTCTGAAGCGGTATGTTCGATTTTCATGAGTTCTGAAATTATAGAACTCTCAAAAGTACAATGTTACTCACAGAACTCAAGGAAGTCTCGGAACTGAAGAATTTGTTGAAATTGAAGTAATAGATCAGCCCTAGCATTTCAAACGAAATTTACATCATCATGCTTTGCTTATCTACAAGTTTTAAATAACTGCAGTCGTGTCTTACATCCAGAAATGTCATGAGAGATGACAAATATACTGTACAATCTTTTTGTGAACATTTAAATATGGATATAGCTGTACGTGTAGAGAATATTGAAACCCTAACCGCATACTTTCTAGAGTTCATTGAGTTCTATAGGATCCGTAAATGAAATTGTATTTTTGAGAGTTCCAGAAATTCAGGCTTCACAGAGTTCGGCCACTGCTAAGTTTGAAACAGATTCATGTTTTTATAGTGTAGAATACAATGTGTCATATCTTTTCAGCATCTCACAAAGAGCCTATCGATTGAATGAATTGCTTTTGATTCAGATTATCTAAGATAACTAGGTTTTAGTGATTAATGAATAATCCTGAGATAATAAGTGCTCCTATGAATTGTTCTCGAAGTTTTCATTAGTTTATTGTAATATTCATTTATGACAAATTATATCACTGAAAATCCATCTTCGGGTTGGAATGCCTTCATTCAAAGTAACAAGAATCAGTGATGAACCTTGTAGAAGCAGAATATCAAATGTCAATTAGAAATTAGCAGTTGGTCATACAACTTGCTCTTAAAACAACAAAGAAGTATTGTTCATTTGTAGATACATATATTTTATTTAATTCCTTTCATCTTCCATCTTGTGTTCTTAGAAGTCCTGTTTTTTGACTATTATCACTTTGTAAATCTAACTGAAATTTTGAATTGATTCTTTATCATTTTTTTAAACTAATATACAAGAAATAAATTAGATTAAATCTGCTATAAACACCGATAAACACATTGTATAGGGCAAAGTACTATAATAAATTAATTTTGTGAGAATATTTTTCCAAATAAAAATATCCTGGATAAAACATCAATAGAACATTCAATAGCACACTTCAATGATTTTCTACATAGTTTTTTTCAATGATAGAGCATAGCAATCATGACTAATGATATGTAAGTATTTAAAAATACTGCAAAGAAAATTTCCTCATCATTAAAAAAAATCTATATGATTGACAAATCGATAATCCATATACAAACATAAGAGAAATGATGCTAGAAATGATTTTACTGGTAAAAAATCTTTAAATTCATTTACTTGAAGCGAACAAGCTAATCACACCAGGGAAAGAGTCGACTTACTAATGGTCATTGTGGCCAAAAATCATATGTACACATTCAAGGATGAGCAAGATATGTATTCATTTTTTTTAGATTTTCTAGATTATTCAGCAAGATGTTTAAGTAGTGAATCTCAATGAAGTTACTCTCATATGCTCTTCTGAACTTTGTTTTCATCATAGACTCGAATATTCGATCGTAGCATGGATTAGACATGAATTATTGTTCACTCTTCAGTTTCATTCAAATTATACGATTTAATTCATAGATCAATCTATAACTAGGACAACTTTGCATTTTATGATACTTCAGTCGAAAAAATTCTGTACATACATGAAATTTTTATGTTCTTCAATAATGATGTTAACGATTAAAATGAATAATAATCAGCATCTTTTCTAGGAATCAATGATAATTCTACTAATTTTTCATCTTATTGGCTACTCAAACTTGAAACCTCTTAACTTGTTTGTTTTTTACATTCGGAAGAAATTACTGGCTTGCGAAGATACATCGTCATGCGTTTGAGGGAAATTGCGATGCGCATAAAGGTAGAAAATGAATAAGAGAGGGAGAGAGGGTTGATATTGTAAAGAAACAGAATAAAATCAGTGGCGTGATGTTTACCTAATACGTAGTTTATTTACGTTGCGAGAGAAAAAAGTACTTACCTTGTACACATAAACACATTGAAGTTGAAAAATTTAATCACTTCCTTTCAATGATGTATGTGTCATATAGCTTATTAGCGCACATATTTAGACATCATCATTTATTCTACTAGTCCAATTCTAGGTGGTAAGTAGAGTCACATAAAGAGACGACAAGAATTATTTCTTTCTTCTTTGCTTACTCATTGTCATATGAACAAGAATCAATGTTTTTTTTTGCGATTCAAATCCTATACATTGCGACTTCATAGGCAAGCGTTATCTAGTGTTATTTTCAAGAATGAGATTGATTTTAGTAACTCTCTAGTATTTGTAGAGAAATACGAAGTGTTGCAGAAATGCTAGAAATAATTGTCCTAAATACTTGATTCTCTGATTATCATACTTTCAGATATGTCTTTCTTAATTTTTATTTGTCAAATACATATCCTTGAATAAAAATGTTTCGTATTGTCTTCTTAGATATTATAGAATTAGGTTGTTAGAAAATAGATTAACTATTATTATAATGCTCTCAAACTATGTATAAACTTTTCTAATATGTGATTTTATCATGCTGATGAAATATTTAAGAGAATGATTGAGACTAGTTTCTTTTCCTTGAAACATATATCGCAAAATGAACTATCATCCAGCTCTTGAAAAGTCGAGAACAATTGATTCCTTGTAATCTAATTCCACTGATTATTCTTATGATAGATTAGTTTCTTTTATCAATTTTTTTTGAGAAGAACTACTTAGTTAGCAATATGATTCAATATTTCGAGTTCAAAAATCTCTTGGAAATCAATGGAATCTATTAATGCCGATGGTACAATGAGTGACCTGGACACTCACACATCTTATGTCTTTTGAAAATTTCTAGTTTTTTTCATTATTTCCAGATTTAAAGTCAATTGTTTTCTTATTCAAGTATCTTTTTGACATTTCAATTGAACAACTACTTTAACACTTTTAACATTCATTACTACACGTTCCATTATCTTGGATAATTCATTAGAAACAATGAACAGAACTAATAACAAAGAGGATATCACTCTGATTTGGTTCAACTCAAAGATCAATTCCAATAATCATCTAGAACAAACAATGAAACAACTACGTCAAATTAATGATTATGTTGTATTCCATACTCAACTCGAATCTTGCATTACTTTCATTCAATCGATTCATAATGAAAAAATCTTGTTCATCTCTTCAATTTATGATGCATCACAAATATTACCTCATATTGCAATGTTACCTCAAATTGATAGCATATTTGTTTTCAATTGGGAAAAATTAGATCATGAACATTTACTTGTTGAACATTCAAAACTTATTGGTATCTATGATGAATTCGATTTATTGAGTTTATCAATCCAAGAACAAATCGATTTTCTCGATGAACATTTAGAAACATTCAGTTTCTTCGATGAAGATGAATACTTAACAAAAGATCTATCAAAACAAACTGCTGATCTTCTTTGGTTTCAATTTTATCATGATGTTCTCTTTGAATTAACACATAATGAAGAAACTAAACAAGAAATGATTGATGCATGTCGTTCTTATTATAACGACAATATTAAAGAATTAGAAATGATTAGGAAGTTTGAAAATGAATATCAATCAAAAGAAGCTCTTCGATGGTATTTGAAAAAATCATTTCTTTACAAAATCATCAAAAAAGCATTGAAAATCAAAGATTTCAATCAACTCTATATATTTCGATATTTTATGAAAGATTTGAGAGAAACTTTCATTCGAGAACATCAAAAAATGATTCAATCTGATAAAGAAATATTATTAATCTATCGAGGAATGAAATTAACAAATGATCAAATCAAGAAATTCAAAGAGAATGAAGGTAAACTTGTTTCAATCAATGGATTTTTGAGAACAAATATTCATCGTTCAACTGCATTTAATCAAGGAATAAAATCTTCAAAACAAACTCATCTCATTTCTGTTCTCCTAGAAATTCAATGCGATCTAAAACAGCTGAACAACAATATCATTGCTATTGATAGTGTTGATTTTAGTGAATTTTCAAGTGAAGAACAACAAGAAATTTTCTTCGATTCAAATGTCACTTTTCGATTAAAAAGTATGAGAATGGAAGAAGATATGTGGTTTATTGAAATGATTGCATCAAATCAAGGTGAAATTATCAAAGAAAAATATATAAAAGACTCACATCGTCAAATGGAAGGTTTAAGTATGAGAATTCTCTTTGGACGATTGATGTGTGATATGGGTCAATGGAATCAATCACAACAATTCTTTGAACATTTATTGAACAACTCGAATAGTAACAATGAAGATATTGGAAAGATTGAATATAGTCTTGGTGAAGTTCTTCAATGGAAAGGAGAATGGAGTGAAGCACGAAGATATTATGATCTTGCTTATGAACGGATGATGAATGTAAAACCAATACGACTCAAGGATTCAGCTGATATACTGTTCAATATTGGTGAGATTCTTTATCTAGAAGGAAAGTACGAAGAAGCTCATGATTATTATGAACGAGTTTTGGCAATGCGAAAAGAAAATTCTTCCTGTACCAAAGTTAATAGGCCCTGTTTACCGAATCACCGACGCAGCAGTAAGCTGAGTAAAGTTTGCACGTCGTTCTTGCCGGTTTTATTGAATTCAAGCGAATTCCTTCAATCATGTTCTCGATGGTATTGTACTATAAAATTCCGACGAATTTCCGGATGGTATTGTACTAAAAAATCCCGGCAGATTTTTCGATGGTATTGCATTAAAAAATTCCGACGAATTTCCTGCCAGTTCCTGTCGAAATATACGGCAAATAGAACAGAACTCGTCAGCAAAAACCCAGTCGAAAGACGTTTGCTAGAAATATGCCGAAATATGCGAAAAACTAGTTGGCTGCAAACAGGCGAGGTTAATCCAGGTAGTAATATGCTTATTGTTGCTATTCTTCGCAGCTTTGGCAAGATCTTTGATAAACAAGCAAAATATGATGAAGCACTTATCTTTCATCAACAAGCACTGACAATGCTCGAAGAATATTATCAATCTCCTCATATTGATATCGCTGTTAGCCTTAAGTACATTGGTAGCATTCTTATTCATCAAAAAAATTACGATAAAGCTCTAGATTTCTGTCAACGAGCGATATCAATCTATACAAGATATTATCCAAATGGTCATGTATACATCGCTTCCACCCTCAACTACATCGGTTATATTCTCTGTTTCAAAGGCAACTATGATGAAGCTCTGAAGATGTATGAACGAGCATTATCAATGCAGCAAAAGTATTATCCATCTGGTCATGTTGATATTGCCTTTAGTCTCAATGAAATAGGACATGTTCACTATGCTCAAGGAAAATATAATGAAGCTCTATCATATTATGAACAAGTTCTAGAAATTCTTCAGAAATATTGTTTTTCAGGTCATGACAATATTATTTGTACTCTAAACAACATTGGATATATAAAAAAGAAAGAAGGAAAGTATGATGAAGCTCTTGATTTTCATCAACAAGCATTGACAATGCAAGAGAAATTTTATCCATCTTATTATGCAAACATTGCTAACACACTCAATTACATCTCTAATGTACTACATTGTCAAGCAAAATATGATGAAGCTCTATACTATTGCCAACGAGCACTAACGATGCAAGAGAGCTATTATTCTTCAGGTAATGTCTCAACGGCTTCAAGCCTCAACAATATTGGCAACATCCTATGTGATCAAGGAAAGTACAATGAAGCTGTTGATTTTCTTCGACAAGCACTATCAACTGTAGAAAAACATAGTTCACATGATCATTTTTCCATTACCTTTTATATGAACAACATTGGGATTATATTATGCAAGCAAGAAAAATATCATGAAGCTCTTGATTATCATCGACGAACACTCGATATGCAAGAAAAATATTGTCCACCATGTGAGCGTGAGATTACCAACACTCTCAATTACATTGGTAATGTTCTCATTGGACAAGAAAAATATGATGAAACCTTGAAGTTTTATCAACATGCACTCGAAATGCAAGAAAAGTGTTATCCAAATGGTCATGTGAATATTGCGATAACCTTCATTAATATTGGCACAACATTTCGTAAACAACAAAAATTTGATCAAGCAATTGAATATCATCAAAAAGCATTAAAAATTCAGGAGAAATATTATCCATCAGATAGTGTCATCATAGCTGATACTATCAATTGTATCGGTCATGTTTTATATGATGAAAGAAAGTATGATGAAGCAATTGACTATTATCGACGAGCACTTTCAATGCAAGAGAACTTCTATCCTGATAGTCACATCAAAACTTCTCATACTCTCAGCTTTATTGGTAACACGCTATATAAACAAAGTAAGTATGATGAAGCTCTTCAGTTTTATGAAAAAGCCTTGGCTATTCAAGAAAAACATCATGCATTTCGTCATGTCGACATTGCTAATAACTTGAATTGCATTGGTAATGTTCTATATAGCCAAGAGAAATATGATGAAGCTATTGATTTCTATCAAAGATCATTAGTTATTCGAGAGAAATTCCATCTATTTGGTTATACTGGTATTGCTACCGTTCTTAGTAATATTGGGAAAGCTCTGCATTGGCAAAGAAAGTATGATGAAGCTCTTGACTTCAATCAACGAGCACTAACAGTTCGAGAGAACTATGATGCAACTAATCATGTTGGTATTGTTGATAATCTGATAAATATTGCCAATGTTCTAAGAGACCAGGGAAAGTACAATGAAGCTATCGAGTTTCAACAACGAGCATTGATGATACGAGAACAATATTATCCTTCTGATCATGTAAACATTGCTAATAGTTTGAATAACATCGCTACTATTCTGAAAAAACAAAGAAAATATGATGAAGCTGTTGAATTCTATCAAAGAGTGCTGAGAATCTACGAAAAATGCTGTCCATCGAATCCTGTTGACATTACTAATGGTCTTATCAATATTGCTGATGTTCTGAGCAAACAAGAAAAATACAAAGAAGCCATTGAATTTCAACAGAGAGCATTAACAATTCGAGAAGAAAAGTATTCCTTTGATCATGAAAAAATTGCGGATAGCTTGAATCGCATCGGTGACATTCGAATTAATCAAAGAGAATACAATCTAGCACTCGACTGTTATCAACGAGCCTTAAGAATTCTCGAAAACTGTTATCCATCTGGTCATGTTGATATTGCTGAGAATCTGCAATATATCGGTATGACCCTAATTATGCAAGGAAAGTATGATGAAGCCTCCGATTTCTGCCAACGAGCACTGACGATTTATAAACAATATTATCCATCCGGTCATACAAATCTTGCTACGTGTCTAAATTCCATTGGTAATATATTTGGTATCCAAGAAAAATATGATGAAGCTCTCGATTTTTATTATCAAGCACTGGCATTTTACAAGAAGGATTCATCCAATCATTCGAATACCACTACTTATCTGAACAATATAGCTGAAGTTTTCAAAAGACAAAGAAAATATGATAAGGTTCTCGACTTTCAACAACAAGCATTGACTGTTCTCAAAAGTAACTTGCCTAATGATCAGTTCAAAATTGCTAGCAATCTCAAGAATATCGGTGGTACTCTTTTTAAGCAAACAAAATATCATGAATCTCTCGACTTTTATCAACAAGCATTAATCATATTCAAAGAATATTATTCCCATGATCATGTTGAAATTGCTGATTGCCTATATTGGATTGCTGCTAATTTCAATAGAAATTCTCAATTCGATCTAGCTATTGAATATTTGGAAAGATGTTTATTAATTAAAGAGGCCAATCTACCTTCAAGAAGTCTCTCCATCGCTAACGTACTTAATTGTTTGTCACAAGTACAAAGAACGAGAGGACAGCATGAACTCTCTCTTATATATGAACAAAATTATTTGTTAATGCGTCTCGAAGCTCTATCACCAGATCATGAAGACATTGGTCATAGTTTATCAAACATAGGTGAGATTTACGAAAAACTTCATAAATCTATGTTGGCACTTGATTACTATCAACAAGCATTAGATATCTACAGGAAATGTCTGTCTCCATGGCATGATGATCGATGGAAGGTGGAATTGAGCATTGAACGACTTTCAGAAGAACTTGGAATAGAACTCGATTGGTCAGATTGACTTTTCAAATGTATTTCTTTTCGATTAAATATCATTATTATCAGAGTAAAGTGTTGATAGAAATATCTTGATAAGAATATGTGGAACTATTGCATGTATCTATTTTCTAACAGAAAATGAAGTCATTTAGAATCCATGATGCACTCATCAATAATCTGTGAGGATAAATTACTTTTGACAAATTATATTCATCAGAAGTGCTGTTCAATGTACAAAGGCGCTGAAAATTATTGATACAACTCGTAAATAACCTTGTTATCCTAATATCGTTGTAATAATTCGACCTTTTTTCATAAAAAACTAAAAATATAATATCTAAATATTTTCATTTCATAATTTAACAGAAAATAATATTGAACAATTGGTTCAACAAGATCTATAAGTAACTAATGGTATTGTAATCATTCATACAATAAAACTTTATATAATTGTCACTGATGATAATTTATTAAAGGATAATTTTAATAAAAATTGAATATTTTCACATCATTATATTGCAAAGAACAATACAAAGAAAAGAGATTGAAAGGTACAAAAAAGAAAACAGCTAGAAATGATAAAATAAAATCACGAAATTATTATCTTTTACGTAAATAAATTTTTTAAGAAGAAATAGATAAATCAGTTATACTAAATTTTAATGTTATCGGCATAATACATTGTTCTGTTCGAATTATATTATGAAATAAACAACAAATACCATAAAAATGTAAATAAACAGCTGCAATTACAGAAATATGTAAAATTTGATGACTCTGTCCGACAATATCAAAACGACCTGTTATGTGAAAAAGAAAGACAAACGATGAATAAATATCAATTTTTTTTTTGCTTACCAGGAAAATATCGTTCTGGTATTCGAATTGCATAAATAATACCACCGGCAATATATGTCACAGCCATAATACATAAATATAAAAATCCCATTTCAAACATACGTGATAAACCATGAAGAATACAAGCATGAGTTGCTGGAGCAATACCTTATAGATAAACAAAAAACAAAAAAGTTTTTAGAAAAAAAAGAAATTGAATCTTATTTATACCATAAAGACCTAGAACAATAAATAAAATAGCTTTAAATGGACGATAACGTGGTTTTGAACATGCAGCACTACTTGTACCAATCATTGATGCAATTGAATGTACAAAAACTATACTAATATATTTAGTTTTTAATTGAAAATAACAATAAAATAAATAATGTACAACAGGAACTATTGAACCAAATATTAATATATTTATGTCTATATAAAATAATGCATATGTAGCTAAATAATTTTTATGACGACAGATGATCGAAAAGTGTTAGACAAGATGTTTGCTCACTTTCCGACGAGTCAAAAGCTATGAGCTAGGACTAAAATTTTGTCTTGTGAGTGTACCTCTTCAACTACTTTCTTCCGATTTCAATAATTTTTTGCTTATAGATACTACATAATGTTCTAATAAAAATTCTAAAGCGATTTAGGTTCCTGTTGATATTTGACTGAGCTATCAAGTTTTTCTAGAGATCCTAAGTTTTCCAAAATGTGAGATCTATAGAAAAAAAAATACATTAAAAATTCGATAGTTTAGTAAACTATCAATAAGAACTTAAATCTTTTTAGTCTTTTTATTATGATACTATGTAGTAACTATAGGCAAAAAAATCATTCAAATAGGAATGGAGTAGTTCAAGAAGTTTCCTTGTTAGTTATTGTTCGAAAATAGTCCAATAATCTGTAAAAAGTCTAAAAAATTAGCTTGAACGGGACTTATGGACCGATGTTTCCAGTAAATATGTTTGTTCATTTTGACCTGCTTGAAAGCATTTCAGTATAAGTAGTGCATTTTGTAGGTTAGTTTTTGATCTACAAGCTGATATATAAATAAAAATTCTAACTTTTAGCTTCAAATTGCAATAGTGAAAATCTAAACTAATTTTTTTGGCTTTTCAAAGATTATTTCGTTTCTTTCGAGCAAAAATTGAGACAACATTTCTAAGCACACGATATCCTGATCCTTACTCATAGCTTTTGATTCGTTAGAAATACTTTCTAGCAGATCAAAAATGGACAAACATCTTATCTACAAACATTCTTATCATCCGTTATAGATTCATTTTCAAGTCATTTAACACATCAACTAATATGACTATAAATCTTCAACAGACATTGTGAAAGATCATAAAACTGTCTAAACTTTTCATGAATTATCTTCTTAGATTTATTAGAAACAAACAAATCATCATCTAGTAGAAACATTTGATCCAAAGTAGTTTTTAGCCTCAAGCAACACATACAAATTCTCTCATTCAAATATCTATCATAATATATTTATTTAGTCATTACGAACAAGTTTTTTCCTATTTTTACATAACACAAGAAAAAATCTACCTATATAATCAAGTTTTGAAACAGTAATTAAAACACGTGGTGAATAGTTAATAAATATATGTAATAAAGTTGAAAATGTTAAACATAATATAGCTGATATAAAGAAAATACTAAATGATATAATATCACTTATATCCAATTGTGAATAATTATCAATAAGAAAAAGTATATATGCTACAATAATACAGAATGTACCAATTAAATGTGTCCAAATATTAATTGTTTCACTATGTATTGATGCAATTGATATCAGACATTCGCGAATAGAATTAGTTGGTGGTCGATGTTTTTGTAATAAAAAATGATTATCACCAAGCCATTCTATTTAAATTAAAAGAGAAAAAAAAATATTTGTTTATTTCATAAATATAAGTCATCGATTAGAGTAATTGCTTGTTTTTTTTCCCGTACCTGGTAAACCCCAATGTGCAATATATCGTCGACGAAGAATGTAATCAATTGATGATCGTTCTATTTCAGACATAAGACTTAATGGTTGATATTCATGATTAGTTATTGATTTCATATCATAATGAACTGAATGTTTGATAGGCAATGATCTATTTGAAAAAGAAAAATCTTGTTCAGATGATGTAATTATATTCTATGAAGATTTTTATTATCATAATCTTCATACTCAAATCTTTCAATTTCATCTTCAATTACTTGAATTTGTTCTAATGGTATAGGCATATTGTTGTTGCTTTTGTGAATAAGTTTATCTGACAGACAAGAAGCTAATGACAATTATTCTCTGTCAAAAAAAGATCTTCTATACGGACAGCTGAAGAAGAAAGAATCATTGGTAACATTGAACAACCAATAAAGAGATTCTCCGTTAATAATAAAAGTGTTTTTCTCATACATCAACTGTCGTTTGAAATTACCTTATTTCAACTAATTAATTGAATACTCTGTTTTAGTTCTCTTCATTCGTTCTTGCTGTCATCACTTCAGTATCAATTAGTGATAATTAAAATTCGTATACTGACTATTTTTATATATTTTATAAGGTGCACCAAAGGCAAAAGTGTAGCATAAAAAAAAAGTTTTTTTGTTTTATACATCGTTAGATAGAGCTCGTCGAGCTGAATCTGAATATGTATAATTTTTTGTAATTTGAGCACGTTTTCGGCGAAAAAACGTTAAAATATTGAAAAATCTGAAAAGCCGACCAATAGGTACCTTTCAGAAAAAGATGATTTTTTCGCCCTCATTTCTTCGTTACTTCTTTCTGAAACTTATTCATTTAGATTCAGAATTTCAAGCTGAATCTAATGGTATAGTTTTTATTTCAATTGAGCGAGCTGTTATGGAGTAATTGTTTCCGAAATGATGCAAGGTGAAAAAAAAATGACCTGGCGACATCTTCACCTTGCAAATCTATGTAGTCTTTCATTTTAGAATATTTTTTAAACATTTATACATCAATCGATTCATCATATGACAGTGAAAAAAGTTACGTATGCTTTTTGAAAAATTTTGTTTCATCACTGAGAAAAGGCACCAACATTAATTGACTATGTTTTCAGAAAAGAACGCCTACGGTTGATCATTAAATTTTTTCTCGTAATTGAATATTATTGACAAATACTTTTAAAAATCGTTATCTACTTAATAGGATTGATATTTCAAGCCTTCTAATGTGTATAGAGTCTCTTTTTCCTACTCTTAGTGTATGTAAATACACCATATAATCATATACTGCGTGTGTGAGTATAGGTGCGGATGTGAGTGGGTATATGAATGAAGACTGTTTGCATCCAACACCCACGTTCACATCCACACACGCACCGACACCCATACCCATACCCACACTCATACCTACACCCACACCCGCACCCACACTTGCATCCTACAACCGCATCCCACACTCACACCTGCACCCATACCCTACATCCTCACCCACACGCCACAACCCACACAGACATCTACATCCACACTCACACCCCATTATCGGCACCTTACACGCTACACGGTACACCACCACCCACACCCCACACCCACCGGAAATCTAGTTTTAGGAGTCTTTGTATCCTTCGAAAATATTATCTGGCGGTTTTCTATTCTACCTCATTGAATAGATAACGATTTTTAAAAGTATTTGTCAATAATATTCAATTACGAGAAAAAATTTAATGATCAACCGTAGGCGTTCTTTTCTGAAAACATAGTCAATTAATGTTGGTGCCTTTTCTCAGTGATGAAACAAAATTTTTCAAAAAGCATACGTAACTTTTTTCACTGTCATATGATGAATCGATTGATGTATAAATGTTTAAAAAATATTCTAAAATGAAAGACTACATAGATTTGCAAGGTGAAGATGTCGCCAGGTCATTTTTTTTTCACCTTGCATCATTTCGGAAACAATTACTCCATAACAGCTCGCTCAATTGAAATAAAAACTATACCATTAGATTCAGCTTGAAATTCTGAATCTAAATGAATAAGTTTCAGAAAGAAGTAACGAAGAAATGAGGGCGAAAAAATCATCTTTTTCTGAAAGGTACCTATTGGTCGGTTTTTTCAGATTTTTCAATATTTTAACGTTTTTTCGCCGAAAACGTGCTCAAATTACAAAAAATTATACATATTCAGATTCAGCTCGACGAGCTCTATCTAACGATGTATAAAACAAAAAAACTTTTTTTTTATGCTACACTTTTGCCTTTGGTGCACCTTATATAATATAAATTAGCTAAGAAAAAACGTTGCAACTATCGAACAACTTATGGTAAGCATGAGATGTTATAGATGTTGATGTTGATGTTGAAAGAATTTTCTGCTTAAGTGTTGATTTTAGATTACAGTAAGAAATTTCTTTTTTGTCAACAATAATTTGAAACAAAAATAAAAATGACCGCAATATGCTGAAATATCATCATTCATTATAGATGAAAAAGAGGCTTTTCTTTTTACAAGCAATGCATTATTTCATTACTAGTGTCTTTCTTTTTTTTTTTACCTTTTCACATTTGATATTTATAATTAGCTTCGTTAGTTTATTTCATTGCATACAAAGATCAAATACAAACTATCTCTTATTAATTTGGATGAAAGAATTTCAAGAAATGAAACCGGAAACTAGCGGCTATAATGTTATTCTATATTCGCAATAAAATAACTGACTGTTATATTACTTGATTGTTTCCTTTTCAAGGCATTGAGTAACATAAAAAGATCTAATTGTGTTTTTTTTTCTCAGTTACAAAAAGCAATATCATGAGTAATGAGTTACAATTCTGAGTTCTTACAACAAGTATATTGAGGCATAATATCAAATAGAATTATTATTTTCTCTCATTTCATTTCTAATAAAATATCAAATTTTAGACTTATCTATTATTATTTTATTCTATTCCTATTAGGTACTAGTCTAATATTCAAAATTGATTTTAATTATAGACTTAACAATAGAATCAGACTTATTGGAAAGTTAATCATGTAGATATGAAGGAAATGGATGTACAGATGCAAATATAATTTTTTTTTCCATATGACTGCAATTCTATCGAAGATTAATAATTTTTATAACAAAAAGTTTATAGAATAGAGTTAATTAAGTTTTTACTCTAGGTAATGTTTCACCTAGTAACTATGCTTAACTGCACATTTGTTAAAAATAGTTATCGAGTCAACTATAATTTAAAATATCCTCATTTTGGTTACAGCACTTAATATAATGATAGAGAATCATTTGATTAATTGAGTTTGTTAATTTGCTAGAGTACTGAGAAAAAGTACGTGGTACTAAACTTCTAGAAATATGATCGGATGTTGTAATAATGACTTTTAATGTCTTCAAGATCTCCATCGCAGAAAATTAATTTTTTTCGAAAAAAAAAATTGCGTTTTCTCATAGAAAGATGCAGTGAAATTTTTTCAATCAGAATATATATAACTTTTCGAAAAAAGGTCACATTTTAATAGACTTTCAGTAGAAACTTTGACCTTACTACATGTTCTTCAAGAAATCTTCGTGATGTTTTTAAAGTTTTTTAGTTTTGGGAAGATTGCCTTTTTATTTGCATCAGCATTGAATAAAAATATAGTTTAAACATGACCAATGATGCTAGTTTACATCATCTGTTACGTGATTTTAAAAATTCCACTTAGACATATTGGGTGAATCCGTGGGATTTCTACCACTTTCAGGGAAATTTTTTTTTTCTAATTTTAATAGGCCAGTTAAAAGTAACATCGTCGAAAACGGTCTGAGATAACAATTAAAATCTCTTTACTCATGAAAAGTATGGAGATCCAAGTCGTTTTTTAGGAACACTCCACACATATAAAGAGTATCCTATAACAAATTGTTAATCGTATTTTTCATACTTTTTATTGACATAGAGAGCTGAAATTTTTATCACATATATATCTACTCAAGATCTTTTATTTCTGAAAGTTTCAGCTCTCTAGAGAAACATCGACAAGACTGAAGTACATAAATTTTCGTATCCGATTTTTATATATTTTTACCATGAAACTATTGCAAAAATCAGTACGAATATTGATGTATTTCACCACTAGCTTTTGCTAGAGAGCTGAAACGTTCAGAAATAAAAGATCTTGAGTAGATATATATGTGATAAAAATTTCAGCTCTCTATGTCAATAAAAAGTGTGAAAAAATATGATGAACAATTTATCATCAGTTATCATGGGATACTCTTTATATGTGTAGAGTGTTCCTAAAAAATGATGTGAGTCTCCACATTTTTTATGTTCAAAATGGTTTTAATTGTTACCTCAGACTATTTTTGATGATGTTACGTCTAACTAGACTATCAAAATCGAGAAAAAAACTTTCTTTCAGAACATTGGCACAAAATACCCTTCTTCCCGAAAGTGGTAGAAACTCCACGGATTCATCCATATATAGACTAAGAATTATATATACACACAGAAAAACATCAGCTATTTATATTGAAGAAAATCAAAATTTTCGAGTATGGGGGGTAGGGGAATAATACTCCCCGTCCTCCACTCCATCCCTCCGCTGTCAAACTACCCCTGCTCGAGTTACCGAGAAAACAATCGCACTCCGGACTTTTTCGATGAGACACTCACTGTAGCAGCCCAACAATTGGATTATTAAGTATCTCAGAGATAAAAGTTTTGTATTGAAAAGTAGCCCTTGACCAAGGATGGTGAGAAGATATAAAAGCAAGATGCAAGTACCTCAGAAATCGGAGAACATTTTCGATATTTTTTAAAAAATCCGAAAATTTCTCCACCATTTTTTGAAAACTGAGGGGGGGGGGGGAACTTTCCCCATCCCCCTTCTCTCGATCCCGCCAACCCCGTCTTGATCTTTCCCTGGACCCAAGGGTATGCCATGCAAAATTTGGCTGCTCTAGCTCTTACAGGGACTGTATACATAAAGAACAAACATACAAACAAACTTTTTTCTTTATATATTAGAAGAAGATACGGGACAGTACGAACTACAATATGAGTATAGATTGTTATCATAGGCGGCGGAGCCATTAGGCCTGGGTAGACTTACGCCTACCCTAGATTGGAGAAGGGTAGGCTTGGGTAGGCTCAAACGAGGAAAGAGCGTAGGCTTAGGTAGGCTCGAGCGAGGAAAGAGCGTAGGTTTGGGTAGGCTAAAAATAGAACAAATCAAGGCTTTGATAGGCTCAATAAAATATAAGCTTTCCATTATTGTTTACTTTTCATATTCTTCTAACATGAAACGTATTTTTAGAAGTTCAGTGCATCTTTTCACTTCTGCTAACTTCGTGCTCCATGAAATATTTATTGGATTTCGTTAGTATCTATACTGTCATCGAATGTTTGGTTCTCAAGATAAGACAGTTGAATTGGTTCTTTTGTGGATACCTATTGAAAATAATTTCTGAATTTTAAATACTTGAATAACGTTACTTCTTTCGTATAATGATACAAGCTAAACAAAATCAGAATATTTTTTTTTCGAAATTGAAAACAGTCTAAGAATAGATTTGATGAAAACCCATTTTCTGTTGAAATTTTCATCTAAGAGTCCAAATCATACTAAAGATACACCAAGATTATATGCAGAAATGCCATAATTGGAACCAGCCGAAACATCGCCATCAACTTTATCAAATATCTATTCTGATTTTTTTTTCAAAGAATCGAGATAAGAAAACATCTTCTGCTCTTGAATAGTTTTATTCCTTGTTAGACGATCCTTCTATTGCTTTTTTAAGGCTCCGTCCCTCAAAAATCGATCTCAGACTAGGAACATCCAAATTACATGACACTTTCAGGATATGTTGGAGCTGGTGTAGGAAGGTATGGTAAAATTTTCGATCCTATATCATGACGTTTGATAGAAATATTCACTAAACAAGGATAAAAAATAGCTCGATCATATCTCTAAGAATTGTCTGTAGGCCTTTATTCTATACATTTAATTTTTTTGTTTCAAGCTCTTGTTTAAGGTTAGCTCCTCTTGTGATCCATTTGTTTTTTTAACTTTTACTTTTTAAGCGAAGAAAAGAGATGAGAAGTTCAATGATTCAAAAAACCGTAAATAATGGACTATTTCTATAGAGGTGTTTTCTTATACGATAATAAAAAAGCTTATTTCAAAAAAAAGGCGGCGAGAGGGCTAGCCATATACACAAGCCTTCAAACAAAAAAAAGTTGTTGGCTACAATGAAGCTCCTTCCAGAATTCTTGGAGATACAATCAAAAACTATAAAACGAAAAGGATTTTTTGGTTTTTTCAAAAAACAGCCTATGTTTCGAATAGAAGATGAAAGAAATCTTCAAAAGCTTCTAGAAAAAGCGAAGTGCCATATAAAAATTTTTGCCGTGTATGAGAGATCAAATCACGAGCTATCTTCCTCTGCATTTATCTGAATTTTGATCATTCTGAGGAATAGTGATTTTTCTTGAGGGATCCTTAAATAGCCTTTTTCAATTACTTCCGTATTTCTTGTTGTGCTAGGAAACGATGTCGCACTACATATCTAGTTATCGTGCTTATAAAGAATTAAAGTCTAGGAAGAAAAGCTATAAGGCTCACTATTATAGAAAAAATAAACAAAAACACTTATTAATCCGTTCGCATTGGTCTAGAAAACAATTAGGACTGAAATTATATTGAAATCGATTAAAAATTTATTATTATATTGCAAATTTTGCCTATTTTTAATCATTATTTAGACGACTTTGATCGAAAAAAGCCAAAGTTCATTTATAATACGATTGACTCTGATCATAATCGATTAGAACTTATTTAAAAAACTGACTCTTTTTGATGCAAACTGATAAAAATTGGGTGAAGAAATTTTTCATTTATCACAAAGAAAAGTTACTAAAAATATAATGATTATAATCGATTTAATCTGATTTCAATCCGTCTTTCATATGAGCAGACTTGGTTCGACTGAAAAGTTGAGCCTACCCCAGACTGGATCCGTTCCGCCGCCTATGTCTCCATGCATTAGATTATTTCATTCAAACAAGAAAGTTCATGATTATTAACTATTTGTATTGATATTCGTATATTTATTGATTTAGATTGTTATTATTATTGTTTTCTTTCTTCGTAAGATTAACGCCATAGTTAAAGCTATTATAACGAGTAATACTTTGGATTTAATTACAAGTATAGTTATCTTGTACTTATCGATATTACAAAACGTATGATTATTGATATTTTTATTCGTATAATTGTTTAATGTAATTATAGGTATTTTCATTAGTGTTATTTTTGATTGATTGTTGTCAATATGCTTTACATATGTCTTTATTTCCTGATCTTTATTCTTCCATTATTGATTTTTCAAACAAAGGCGGACACGTCCGCCGTAACATTGTATGTTTCAGTGTTTTTTTTTCTCTTTTGAGGATGGATGATATTTTTTTTGTGTTCGACATTCATTAAGAAAATGATTGGT
>CAJNOL010003698.1:860-20426 GCA_905250125.1 Rotaria sordida
ATTTTATTCGAAGCTCTGTTAAAAACGGCAAATGGTTTCTTTTTTAAACGAATTATAATAATTGGAAGAAAAGTATCCCTATCTTCTATAATCAGTTATTACCAACTATTAAATGTATGCAAACAACAAGTAAAAACTAATTCTATTTTTTGAATCTTTATTTAAATCTTCTTTTATCATAATCTGTAAATTAATTAGTATTATATATGAACTATTATCATAAGGAACATACATTTCGTATACTTTTGTGTAGAAGAACAGTTTATTAGCAAAATCTGATCATTGAAGATTTTTTAAATAAAATAAATAATGTGGTTTATCTTTTATTCTTGTTTTTCTTTTTATATTGATTTTATTCCATAAAACTGTTTCATGTTATTTTATTTTTTCAAAATAATTGAAATAAATCAATTTAAACGGTTTGTCGTTTTTTCCAATGCGCAAGTGGTCCATGATTAGGTAAATACTTAACATTGGCACCATCATATTGTAATTGTCCTTGTTGCATTAAACGATCATAATTTTCACGTGTAAATTTTGTAAAACCCCATTTATCAGAAACAAATATTTTTTGTCGACCTGGAAATTTAAATTTAGCACGACGTAATGCTTCAATTGTTTGTGCTTTATGTTGATCTTTAACACGAACTGACATAATAACTTGTCCAATATTAACACGAGCAACAGTACCTAATGGTTTACCAAAAGCACCACGCATACCTGTTTGTAAACGATCAGCACCAGCACATGATAACATTTTATTAATTCGAAGAACATGAAATGGATGAACACGCATTCGTATATGAAATGCATCTTTACCACAATGTTTAACTAAATATTTATTTGCACAAATACGTCCAGCTTCAAGTGCTTCACTTGATAATTGTTCATATTCATCAGATACAAGATGAACACATAATGGAAATTCATCAACACGTGCTTTCTTTCGACCTAAATCAAATATACGAATTTTTGGATCGGGTACACCACGACAAAATCGAGATTTTGGCTATTAAAAAAACAAAAAATAAAGAAATAAAATCATGAATATGATTGAAATTTTGTATGTATGAATTTTTAAATAAAATAACTTACATATGGTTTGTTCTTGCAATAACGATAGCATCGTGCAGGTCGTCGACCCATTTTATTTTGTTTTTTTTTTTATCTATGAAATACAATATACAATTAATATTGAATTATTTTTACGAAATAAAAAATATAAATATATAATAGACTGATATAGTTTCATTTTGTCTAGTTAAGATTATACGACTCTATTCATGTTTCGACCACCACATAATGAAAAAAGTATATTATAACACACTGAAGCAGATTATTTCGAAAGAATAACTTTATCATCATAAAGGTTTGTGATTGAATTCCTATTGGTTCTCGATCTTATTATTAATTGTCGCAATTCCAGAAGAATCCAATTGATTCTAAGCCACTGATTGGACATGTATAGGTGTCGCTTGATGTATATTGATCTAAAAACTATAATTAGAAGATGAAAATTCATTTAGTTTTCGATTTCAGCTTCGATAAATTTTAATTACTTATCGAAAATCTATTCAATGTACTTTCCACATGATTACGTAATAATTTTCAACGAATAATACTGTAGTAATACTTAAAAAATTAATTGGTTAAAAACATTTAACTAATCAGATTCAATTGAAATTATGTCATAAGTTCTTCTTGCGTTTGTATATTTATATTGATTCTTTCATTTGAAGTAAACAAAGTGCAAAGGTTGAAGAATTATCTTTTAACTTGATGTACGTTGGTGCACTTTAGCATCGTTGACATAGTTTCTATATCTATATTAAACTTCGTTTTTTTTTATTGCATATAGGTGAGTGTCTACATTTGATAGAAGAAACAACATTAGACATTATTGTTAACATATGGGTACATTTGATGTTCAACCTGATAATCATATGATTACTACGAGTGAAAATACAACCAGTAGTGATGGACAACATGAAGAAATTAGTTCATTACGTGATCATTTTAAAGATAATATTCGTATTCTATCATCGATTGGACAATTTTCTTATATTTTAAAAATTCGACCTGATCAATATGATGTTTCATTAACATTACAACTGGACCGTAAGTATTATGAAAAGAAAAACGACAAACAAAAAAACTTTTTTCTTTTTTGAATTTATTTTTATATTCATAGAATTTTATCCATCAAAAGCACCTGAAATAATAATAACTGCACCACGACTTACTCCTGATCAAATAATACTTATTCAACAAGTTCTTCAATCTTATTGTGAAACATTACTTAATAAACCAATGATTTTATTAATTTATTCTCGTCTTCTTCAATGGTTTGTTGAAAATAATATTCAAACATTAACAGTTAATTCAACTAATAACAATAATCATGCAAATTCATTTGTGCCTTCTACTCAACGCTCACGTAAAAATAGTAAAACGAATATTCCATTGATACCAGTGCATAATCAGAATCGAAATAATCATGTTGATGAACATGATAATGAATACGTAAAAAGAAATTCTATGAAAACAGCTGAAGATGTTATATCACGTATTGAATGGGATGATCGTCTTGATAAACGATTTTTTCGTGTTGGATATACTGATCGTTTTCTTGGTTTACAAGAAAAATCATTTAATGATTTCGATTTTAAAGTTGATTTATCGACAGTGAGTGATCGACATTCAAATGTACTTGCAATACCCAAACATCGAATACAATATTTTAAATATCATAATGAAATTGTTTGGGATAAAGAAACACGAACTGATTTAATGTTTGGTTCAACTGGAAATCAACAAACAATATATGATGTTATTAAAAGACATGAAAATAACACGGAAAATAATTATTCATCATCGTAAGTTTTTATTGATATTTAATTGAAAATTTTTTCTTTTTCTTTTTTTTTCTATATCAATTAGAATATCTAATGATAATGATACTATCGAAGATGTTGATGTTAATATTCCTCCACCACGTTATTTAACAATAACTGATGGTGCATATAAACCAAATTATTTTCTTTCGATACCTATTACAGATCAAACATTTATTACTAATTATATTGCATATCAAGAACGTTTACTTTCATCTTACCCATCACTTTTGTCTTCCCATACAACTTCATCGAATCTTCATTTAACATTATTAACATTACATATTGATACATCATCACAAATTGAACAATGTATAACACTGTTAAAATGTCTTCAGAATGAAATTCATCATCATTGTTCATATCCAGAAGATATTTGTTTAGAATTTAATGGTATAGATACATTTTATGATAAAATCTTATATATAAAATGTCAAAAAAATCAACGATTAGAAAATTTACGTTCATTAATTGTTCAACGTTTTAGTGAAGAACAACAAAAACAAAATATAAATAATGTTTTTTTTGCTGGAAATTATTATGAATTTATTCCACATATAACATTACTTAAATGTAAACGAAAATTTTCGTCTATATATCAAAATGAAACTAAAGAAATTAATTTTGGTAAACAAACAATTCATTCTTTACAATTATGTTCAATTGGTAAACAAGAACATGAAGAACAAAAAAATAATTGTGTATTTCAACTTAATTTGAGTTAGTTTTACATTATTGTGTTAAATTTTTTCTTTCTAAATTTACACGAGCAGTTAGATAGAATCTTCATCATTTTATTACTACGTGTAAATAAAGATTTTTTAAAAATATTAATCGTATATGTATACGTTAATATCTTTACGTTGTTCTTTTTTTCGTTCTTGATATTTATTTTTATGTAATATCTCAGATGATGATCAAAAAAAAACTTTTTTTTTGACAAAGAAAAGAAGAAAAAAAAAGAGAAATTTTATTGATTTTATAGAAAAAAAATGGGAGTACAAAATTTTTGGCAATTAATTGAATCAACCGGTCGACCGGTTAATATGAATAAAGGTTTAGAAGGAAAAGTTTTAGCTATTGGTAAGAATATTAAAAAGAGACAAAACTTAAATTCATTTGTATTTCTATACTTGTTTCAAACAGATGTTAGTATTTGGCTTCATCAAGCAGCTAAAGGCATGCGTGATAGACAAAATCCACATATACTTTTATTATTACATCGTATTTGTAAATTATTACATTTTAAAATTAAACCAATTTTTATATTTGATGGTGGAGTACCAGAATTAAAACGACGAACAATGGTACGTATGAAAATTAGGAATAGTTTTGTATGATGATTGTCTTTTCGTTTCTTTCTCTTTTTTCTTTTGGACTGAACGACGGCAACGACGAGAAGTAGCAGCAACAAAAGCCAAAGAAGCAAAAAATAAAATACGAACAAATTATTTAAAAATGTTAGCTATTCAACAATTAAGAGGCGAAGAAAGTGAGTATATACTTTTGTTTTTTTAAATCCAAAAATACGTTTACATCAGTATTTTATTTCTGTATTTATCTCAAAATGACGAGTGTTTGAAATTTTGAATAGATGTGTATCTCGACGTATGATAGCGTCATATCAAGTAAATAAATTAACTCCAATTATCCGAATTCTTTCATATGAATGAAAGCTGATAATTAGTGCTTTTTGCTCTAGAATAGCTATGTAATAACAATTCTAATTCATCTGAGCAATTCATCATTGGTAGTATTAAGATTAAAAATCAAAATTTGTATAGGAATACTTTCTGAACGAGTACTCTCTCACTTGATATGAACTTATTTTAATCGAAAGTTAGTTATATAAAATAGCACAGATAGAGACCATCGTCAAAATGATCGGAGAGATGCGAATACAGGATACTTGTCAATCGAAATGATATTTTGTCCATAAGTAGATCTAGTGGACTTTAGAACGTTCTGAAAATTTCAGCTTAAATGACTGTGTTATTCCTAAGATATCGAATGCTAAAAACACTAGACTTTCTTACTTTTCTTTATGATATATGATTGCTTTTAGATATTCAATATCTTAAGAAGAACACATCACTTTAGACTGAAATTTTCAGAGCATTCAATTGAGGCCTACGGGACCTACTTATGGCGAAAAATTTCGTAATTCGATTGTTTGACGAACACTTTGCTAGAGATAAAAATTCCATGAAATTGTAAAGACATGGAGAAGGACAACGCATGATAACAAATCTTTATAGGTATCTTCTGATCTCGTCGGCACCTATTTATTAGCAAAATATTAGTTTGATTGGCGAGTTACACTTGGAAACGTTCCCTCGTTAGATTAAAAAAGTTCGTTGAAAATAGAAGTGCGATTCGGGTCCAAAAATTCCGAACCTGATGCATTACCGCTAATATAATACTGTTAAACAAATCTTAGTCTAGAGATCACAGTAGATCAATTGACGATATTTAATATTTCTTTACGCATGCAAAACGGAAATAACAACATGAATCAATCAATCATCCATAGTAACAATAACGTTCACATTCTTTAATTTTTGTACGATCTTACTTCGTTAAGAAAACCTTTTAATTTTTTATCATTTTCAATGTTTAATATATTAATTTTAGTTGAATCATTACCACCAGCACCAAATGAAGATCGTGAAAAAGATTTATTTGAATTACCAGATACTCATTTACGTTCACAATTAGTCGATGATGATAAAGAGTAAATAATTTAAGATTTAAAAGAAAAAAATTTTAATAATACTTTTATTTTCTTCTTTAGAGAAGATGATGATGATGATGATAATGAACTTATAGAAAATACTGAATTTCAACCAGTAACTAAATTAAAAAGACAACGAACAACATGGTTAAAAAAACGACTAGATAATAATACTAATTACCATTATGTTGTACCTAATGTTAGAATACTTTTCTTTTTTAAATTTCATATAAATTTTTTTTTTGTTGTATAGTTAAATGAAATGGATGATAGTGCACTTTATAATTTACCTGTTGAAATGCAACATGAAATTCTAGTAAAATATTAGAAAAACAAAAAATTAAAATGTTTTGATTTTTTTTTAAATTTTATTATAGAGTGATATAAAAGAAAGTCTTAAACGTGGTCAACAACATATTGACGATATGCCTCAAGTATTAATATCACTCCCTTAATACCAAAAAAAAAAACAAACAGCAACTTATTTTTTTTCTCTGTAGAAAAGTGATGATTTCTCCGATTATCAAGTACAAAAATTACTTAAACAAAATACAGTTTCACAAAAAATTCTTGCACTTAATAAAGTTATTAAACGACAAAAATTTGGTAGAAATAAATCTTATATTTTCTTTTTTTTTTTTTTGTTACATTCTTTCTTATCTTATTTTCATTTAGATATTCCATTAGAATCAAATGCTAAAGTTTTTGCAGGTAAATTAGCATCAGATTCTAGTACACAATATATTCTTATCAAACCGGATACAACACAAAAAATTACACCAACAAATCTATCAAGAATCTCATCAACATCATCACCATCTCTTAGTCGTCAATCAACAAGTGATTTTTGTGTTAATAATTTAATAAATCGAGATCCTGTTATTGGATTAGTTCAACAACGAAATACAACTATTGAAATAAATTCTATAAATAAAATTAATGATTATCAATCATCATCTACTGAAGAAGAAGAAGAAGAAGAACAAAATGTTAAACAAGATATTCAAATTGAACAAAAAAAACAATCTCCAATAAATGAAAATTTTATTGAAGAAAATTTTATTAGAGAAAATGATGAAGAACGTATAGCATTAGAAATAGCTATTAAAAGATCATTAGAAGATCAACAAATATTAATCAATGAAAACAATAATGATATATCAAATACAATTGAATCTTCTTCTGATTCAGATGGTAACATCAAATAAATAAAGAACAGAAGTGCATATGGACCATTCTCAGTTTGCCTCCATTCATAGTTTATCTAATACAGAATTTCATGAGAGATCGTTTGGTAACAAAATAGGGTAATCTCGGAAGGATCCAGATCTGTTTTTACTCAAATTATTCATGTTCACGTTTCATACATGATCACTTTCCTTGCTACAAATTTCAGCCTCGAACGATTGAAGTATTGTTAAGTAATAACGTAAATATTGTTTCACATGAGCATGAAATAACTTCTGATCACTATTTTCTTAACATGTCGAGAAAGAAAAAAAACATCATGAATTTTTTATTGATTCTGAAGACTCGCTAAAATGGCTACAAAACCAAATATTATTGGATTTCTTTAGAAGTATTCTTTGTTTAAAAAAAAGATGACTTGAATTCCATTTAGACACCATTTTGTCACCGATCTTTAACAGATTTTGATTGAAAAAAAGTAAGGTTTGAGTCAAAACATATAACGTATATGGAATCAACATAAAAAACTGATTCAACTTATATGTATGTCGAAAAAATTCAACTGAGCCTTCCTCAAGACTCAGTCAACAAGTGAACGTAAGAGACTCGAAAAAAAAAGTCAATTTTGATCAAATTTATCGATTTTATGATTTATAGCTCGTTAGATAGAACAAAATGTCTATTTTCGAATGCACTATAGTTTATTGATATTATGATGAGATTTAAAATAGGATTTTTGATTTTTACGTTTTCGTGTGTCCCAGATTTCTCCGCTATTTTAAATGCTAGAAACCTTGGCTTAGTCTCAAAATGTGGCACTACAATTTAGTAGAGCCGGATTTTTCGATTTATTCATTAATATTTATAGAAAAAGAAAAACTAACTATTCTGGACCTATACCCCTTGGGTTTTTCATATTTCATCAGAGAAATTTTCTAAAAACACGAGCTAAGAGAAAATTGAAAAATTGGACTTTTGCTTAGTTGTAGTGCCACATCTTAAGGGAATTAAGGATGGTCCTTATGCATGTCCTGTCTTTTAAAAATAAAATATTCATTTTCCTTTTTTTCTTCTACAGAATCTGCTTTTATCGATGTTCCAACATTCCCAAAATCTAGTGAACCAATTATTCTTCCACAATTTATTATTGATGATAGTCATGATATAATTGAAACAAATAATAATACATCGTCTGAATTTATAGAACTTGATAATGATGATGAAAGTAGTCATAATAGTACAGCTATCGAAGATATTAAAATGTTTATTAATAATAATAAAGATCAACCCAATGCTGAGATTAATCAATCATTACTTTCTCAATCTGTAAGAAGAATTTCATGGCAAAGAAAAATCATTGGTTGGTTTTCTTTTTGTTTTAGGAAACATTAGATCAACTTGAAGCAGAATTAATCGATGATATAGCTATTCAATTAACAACAGCTCGTGGTAATGAACGTTTAACACTAACACTGACAGATACAATGCATGAAGATACGCAAGTAATGAAAAAAAAAAGAAAAAGAAAAGATTTTATCTTTTGTTTTTATCTTATTTATTAGTATCTACTTCGTTTATTTGGTATTCCATATCTCGTAAGTCCAACAGAAGCTGAAGCACAATGTGCTTATTTAGATTTATCAAATCAATGTGATGGAGTTATCACAGATGATAGTGATGTTTGGTTATTTGGTGCATCACATGTTTATCGACATTTTTTTCGTCAAGATCAATTAGTTGAATATTATGATTCGACAATAATTTCAAATCAATTAGGTATAAAAAAAAAACAGAAAAGAAAAAAGTTTGAATTAAAAAACTTAGCTTTGTAATTTAGGTTTAGATCGAGAAACAATGATTGCTATTGGTATGATTGTTGGTTCGGATTATACAAAAGGTATTCCAAATGCTGGTATTATGACAGCTTTAGAAATTCTACAAGAATTTCATGGAACATGTATGGAACGATTAGAAAAATTTCGGTAAAAATTATTTTAAAAAGAAATTTGTTTTTATATATATATTTGTTTTTATTCTATTTTATTAGACGTTGGTGGAAAAAAGCTCAAAAACCAGAATATAAAACTCAATCGAAAATACTTAAACGTTTAAAAAACTTAGAACTTTTTGAAGGTAAAAATCTTGTTTGAAAATATTAAGCTCATTTCTATTCAGATTAATCGAAATTAAGATAGATATTTCATAAACAATATAATTTTTTTTATTGAGCTTGTCATCCTTTTTCTTCGTATAAAAAATAAGATTTTAAACAAAATAGAACTCTGTCAAGCGACTCACTCAGAATTTAGGGTTACCGAATGAGAGCGGTTTGGAATTCTTATATCATGAATATCTCTTGAAGACATCATGCTATAGGGCTTAAAACTTTAGCATAGTCTCAGTATGTCGTAGTAATTCTGTGCAATTCGAATGTATCTGACCTAAGATTGACTTTTGAGAGAGGTTAAGAAAAAGGAATCTTTGGACGACATTAAAGTACAAAATGTTAGATTTCATTATATAAAAAAATAAAACCATCTATCTAAACTTTTTTTTCTATTTTACTGATAATTAATATATAAAGACATGACAGACAGACGGATTGTATCTAGTCGGTGACAAAACTTAAAATCCGAGTCTGTATTTATCTTACACTCGATAGTTATTCATCCTCGACCTAATTTCGTTAAGATTCAGCAAGTACAGTAAACAAACCGACGAAAAATTTGTGTTTGATAAAAAAAAAATCAGATTGATTTTCTTCTAATTTAAGTAAAGAATAATAATTAATTTCTATTCAGGTTTTCCAAATAAAGCTGTTTATGATGCTTATAATACACCAAAAATTGATTATGATCAATCGAAATTTACATGGGCTATGCCACAACTTGAATTAATTCGAGAGTAAATTAATTAAAAATTTTGTTTTCTTCTAATTCATTATCAATTTACTTTGTTCTTTTTTTTTGATAGATTCATAGGAAGTAAACTTAAATGGGATCGACAAAAAATTGATGATATGATATTACCTGTTATTAAACGAATGAATACAAAAGAAGTTTGTGTTTCATGTTTTTTTTTATTGAGTTTTTGTCATTCATTACTTATAAATTTTAGATTCAATCACGAATTGATTCATTCTTTGCTCCAGTTTTATTCGAAGGTACTTCAAATCAATTAAGAAAAAATACACGATTAAAATCTTCAATTGATTTACTTAAACAAAAAACTCAAGAAGCAAAAGAACAATCTAATGAATTAAATCTATCTGAAGATAATGATGATGATAATAATGATACTCCTATTCCAGAAAGAAATGTATCAAAATCTAAAAAACGAACAAAAACTTCAAAATTAATGAATAATGTATTAGATAGTGTTGAAAAAACTAAACGAAGATCGAAAAAGAAAAAACCAATTGTTTCTCCTGTTTTATCAGATGATGAAACTTTTTGATTTTTTGCTTTTGATATTCAATCAAATATTTATTTTATTTTATTTTATTTTTTTGTAAATACCGACAAAGCAAACAAAATAGTCACTGTTAAAATTTTTCCATTAACTAAATAAATCTTAAGGAATAGTATAATAATATGAAGGATGAGAAGATATTTGATGACATTGATTATAAATAATATGATTTGGATTTATTGATAAAAATGTTTCTGATGAATTAATTGAGTCAAGATACATATTATAATTGATAGCTTCATATGAATAATTTCTATAGATTGATATATCTTTTGGAATAGTAGTTATTGATTTTGAGACAAATTTATTTTTGAAAGATTTTCGTCGATAATAAAATTGAATATATATAAATAATAGAGTTAGAAAAATTGCAAGAATAATGATAATAATAAAACTAATAATTACCAAATGAAGATTAATTTGCTGTTGTTGTTCTTGTTGAATTGATGAACAAGTTAATTGAAGAAGAATTTTTATATCAAATACATCTGATGGAAATTTTGGTGGAGGTGGAAGAGTAAATCGTGGTGGTGGTGGAAGATTAAACATTATATTTTCATATATATGTTTAATGTAATATAAACTAGAATATTTTATATTGTAATTATATTCAGATAATACGAGAGTAATCTCTATTTATTGATTATGATCCGTAAAATGATTAGATTTGCCTATCAATCGATAATATATATATATATATATACATATATATCGTCGTACATAATATGCACATTTTTATCCGTGACGAATTTAATCGTATACAACAGGTTAATACGATAAGAATAATTATCATCATTAGCATATACAGATTAAAATAAGAAAAAGAAAACGATCGATTGTAAAATACATGCGATAACTACGTAGTTCTTCTTATGAAGCCATATATGTATATGGTTTTTTTTTTGTTCTATACATGAAAATATATATTACATAATCATGGATATTCATATGTATGTATATTTTATTTAAAACGATTATTTACAATGTATATTTGAGATATGATTTAGTAAAGACAAAAAAAAGATAATATTATATGAATATTAATGTTTCGTATAGAATGATATGTGAAATCTTATTGTATGCAAGTCAAAAAATATCGAAAGATCTTACTCGTCATATAAGATTTCCTATAATCTTATAGTGATATGCTGCCTTCTGATTTCAATGATTTTTTTGCCATATTGCATAGTATTCTAATAAAAAATCTAAAGGAATTTCGATTTCTATTAAGATTTGACTAAAATTTATCTATTTTCTAGAGGATCCAAGTTTTCGAAAAACTCGTATTTTCGAATTTTGATCGAAAACTTTGTGCATATAGAAAATTTAACTAGATTAGCTTTCGTAAAAAACAAAATTCAGAACTTTTGAACAAAGTTTCTTCAAGATAAAGATCTTTTTCCATGGATACTGTATACAACATGTATTTTTTTATAGTTGAGTTTTCTATATGCGCAAAATTTCAGATCAAAAGTCGAAAACACGAGTTTTCCGAAATCATAGAGCCTCTAGACAATAGACATATTAAAAATTCGATAGCTTAATTAAATCTCAATAGAAACCAAAAGTCCTTTAAAATTTTTATTAGAATAATTATGTAGTATCTATCGGCAAAAAATCATTGAAATCGAAAGGAGGAATCTGAAGAGATTCTCTCTTTAATGTTAGATTTCTGAAACGATAATTTTTTGCCTGATCTTAGAGCATCCAAGGTACGATCTTATAGGAATTTACTGTCTAATCTTCTATCTTACACAGTTTTGTATCTGACTATCATAAACTTTTTGATCGATTCTAATGAAGATTCTTTTTATTAAAAAAAAAACCGATCACCATCGAATGTTTAGCGCTATGTTTTAGGATCATCAACTGTCGTTATATGCTGTTTGTGAGAAAATGTCAGAGCATTTCTTAAACACGATGTATGTATTCATTTATTATACAAGATTTCTTGGAGTAGAATGTTTTGAATGTAAGTCAAGTCTGACTTGCCCAGCTCTAATGATTTTTTTTTAATAATCAGACATTATAGGCGATGGAGCCTATCCTAGATTTAGGTATCGTAGGCTTAAAAGTTTTTAGACAAATATTAGCGTGTTCCTCGAAATATACATTTTTTGATGTTAGATACGAGTTTTTTTTCTGAACCGTACTAACTTTATACGACATAAAAAGTGAGTAAGAAAAAAGAAGCACTGACTGTATTTTATCCCAATAGCATAAAATGATTTGCTCCCTCTTGTTGCCTATTCTTATCTTCTCGGGAGCTTGACTCATGACTTGAAACAGTAGCGGATCTAGGGTTTTGAAAAAAAACCGATCGATCATAGTCATAGAACCTGTTTTGAAGTTCATTAGAGATTGTGGCAGCTCATTTTTGAGTATTGTTTGCTGAGAAAGGTCGAAAAATATTTCGGACGAATAGAACAATCACTCCTGATGTTTCTCTTTAAATCCGTCATGGATTTGAAAAACACTTGACATGCTCAGATCTGATATCTACTAAATACTTGCATTAATCTTGCTAAGAGAATTATTGATATTTAAGCGATTAGAGACATCTTTCATATGTTTATTTATTGTAATAAGGTACATGTGTTACAAAAGGACGTAGATTTTCTTAACATGTGTTCTTGTTGAAATAGTTTTCCAAAGTAAAATATAAGTTCTTGATAATATTTGAAAAAATCTATTATTTTATTTATAATTAGTCTATTTCAAAGAACCAATTAAAATATTTAGAACTAAACAGCAGCAGCTGATGTCGATTGTGTTTCGCTATTTCTTTATTTTTCTTCGCAATTAAACTATGTATTATAGTGTTAGTATGTTTAAATTTATTTTATACATAGAATTTTCTTATCTATTGTATATATTATGTATTTATTTAAAAGTTTATGAATCATTATCCAATAAATATATTTATTATTGTTCAATCATACATTAAATATTCTCTATTAAATATTTTAGATTTGTATAGTCGTAGTTTATTTTCTTTCTTTCTTTCTGTCTTTTTTTTTGTTTTATTTCTCATTTTCTTGTTCATATTCGTTTGATCTTGTCTTTCATCGCGTGTTTCTTTTTTCTTTCTTGTTACAATGACATCTGTACCAACCGAACTATATCATAATCATGGTAAGAACAAGAAAGAAAGAAAAAAAATAAGAATACGAAAAAAGATTTTTTTTTTACCTATGATTCAATCAATTAGATCATTATCAACGAGGAACGAATAGTAAATTATTAACAACATCAATGAATACTATAAATACAAATGATGATATGATGCCAATAAAAGCACAACGTGAATTGGGTATTATCGAAAAACTTTGTTCAACTTATGGTTTTGTTTATTGTTGTCATCGTGATGGACGTTATTTTTTCCACTTTAGTGAATATAAAACTGATATTCATCAAGCTAAAATAGGAGGTAAAAGAATAAAATAAATTGATATTAATTAAGAGATTTATTTAAATAAAACAAAAAAAAAACACTAGATGTCGTCGAATTTGAAACAACAATTGATAAACGAAAAAAAAAACCAGTTGCTGTTAATATTATACCTGCTAGTCCAGAAATAATTGGTGAAAATCGTGTAGAAGGTACTATTGCAGTAGTTGCACGACAACAACAATTACAAAATAATGGAGTAATTAGAAAAACAAAATTTTTTTTTTTGTTATTTTATATGTATATATAATTCTTTAATTTTTATAGTTTCCTCAATTTGATTTTATACCAGATGGTAAAGTAACTTATGTCAAAAAGGGTGAAACATATTTTTTACCCTACGGCCTTGCTGATCTTCAAGATGTAACAATGCCAGTAAAAGTTGGTGATCGAGTTCGTATTTAAACCAAAATTTATCATGATGATAATTATTCTTCTCTATATAAAGGTTTCATTTAATGTTGGTCAAGATCGTCGTACAAATCAATTTTTTGCACGAAATGTAGCACTTATTGAAAAATCTATTCCATCTACACCATCAAATACAAAACGTTATCGTGGTGTTATATCAACCATGAAAGATAGTTTTGGTTTTATTGAACGTGAAGATGCACTTAAAGAAATATTTTTTCATATAACCGAATTTGGACCTAATGTTGCAACAAATACAATTCAACCAGGTGTCGAAGTAGAATTTGATATTCAAGATCGACATGTATGTTATTAAAAAAATATATATTAGATTTTGATTTAAGTTGAATGCGGAGGTTAAACTAAAAATGTTAGTTGAATCTTAATGAAACAGAAATCATTTTCAGACAAAATCCTTTCAAACATATTATTAAACATTTAGTGTAATTAATCGTTTTTTTTTTGCGCCATTCATTATTCCGAACAAAACCGAAGTACTACTACTACTACATGTCTAGATATATTCATTACGTGAGAAATAAATTTCTTATGTTTAAAAAAAAAAAGATCTAGAAAATTAAAAGTTTTTGATTCAATAAATTTTTCATTTTATTTAGAATAAAGAAGTAGCTAGTAATATAATTATATTACCAAAAGGTACAGTTGAATTTGATGATATTGATAAAACACCTTATATTGGTCGTATATTACAACCATTACAAAATAAATTAAAAAAATCAGATAATATATTAATTGGTCGTTTACTTTATGATACAATCGACAAGTAAAAAATTATTTTGTTCTTATAAATTTTTCTATTTAAATTTATTAAAATAGAAAAATGTCAGAATTATCATTTGGTGAACGTGATCGTTGTGGTTTATATACATTACTTGAAAATGATATTGTACAATTTGTTATTGCTAAAGATAAACGTGATGGTATGACGCGTGCTACACAAATATCTTTACTTGATCAAAGTTTTCTTAAATCAAAAGAACAACGACAAATGGTAAAAAAAATTTTGTATTTTTTTTAAACGAAAAATTTATTTTTTGTATATTTTTAGGGTATTGTTATTAAATTAGATAGTACAATAGGTGGTCAGATTAAATGTTTACCATCAGATCAAATTGTATCATTTCGATTTAGTGAAGTTATGAAAGATAATTTTCAAATAACTGAAGGTGATCCATTAGAATTTACATTAGCATTGAATTCAAATAATGGAGTCTGTTTAAATAATTATTTATTTTCTTTTCAATAGATTTTTTTTCTGTATATTTATAGGATATACATGAAGCTATTCGAATTAAATTAATATCAAAAGATAATTTATTAAATATGAATGGTCATGAATTACGATTAATGGGTATTGTTGAACGTGATGCTAATGATGGACGATCAGGTTTGAATATCAAAAAAAAAAAAAAAAAATGAAAAGATTCGTTTTATTTAACGAATGATCGGAGAGTTTTTTTTTGACAAGATGTTTGTTCACTTTTGACCCATTGGAAAATATTTCTGACAAGTCAAAAGCTAAGAATTAGAACCAGAATTTTGTGCTCTTTTCGAATATGAACTTAGAAATTTTGTCTTACGAAGAAATCTCTTCAGGTAAGGATTTCAGTTTCTATTGAGCTTTGAATAACCTATTATATTTTTAATATATTGATTCTTCGAGATATGAAATCTACAAGCTGATATATAAATAAAGATCTTAACTTTTAATTTCAAATCGTAATAGTAAAAATTCAAACTAATTTTTTTAGTCTTCTCAAAGATTATTTCACTACTCTCGAACAAAAATTGAGATAAAATTATTAAACACACAAAATTCTGGTTCGAACTCATAGCTTTTGGTTTATTGAAAATACTTTCTAGTACATCAAAAGTGGCCAAATATCTTATCTAAAAACTTTTCTATCATCCATTATTATTTTGAATTTAGAACGAAATGGTCGTTCAAATGATATATCTGAAACTAAACAACAACAACAAACAAATGGTACTGATTCATTATCAACATCTAGTAATCGTCAGCAAGATCAAGGTCTTATTCGATATATATATGATGGAACTGAATCTACAATTCCATATGTGTCGACAAATCTTAGTAATACATCAGCATTATATTGTGGAGATAAAGTAAGAATTTAACTGTTGAATTAACTATAATATAATATCAATTGTTATTCTTAAAATGTATCAGAATTAGTCAATTGAGATTAGAATCGTTCTTAATTAGTTAGATTGATATACAATAACGCACAAAATTCATGTAATTACACAAATGCACTAGAGTCTCGATAGTTTTTAGAAATGAAAGAAACTAAAGATTTGATAAACATTTTTCCAACAACAGCTCATCCTTTTCTCAGATACAATTTAAAAAATGGGAGCGAGGACTAGCTCACTAGACCGCATTGAGTCCAAAAATTTCGGGCCCGAAGGACTCTGTGGGCTATAAAATTAGAGATATATAGGATTATCCTATCCAACAGGGTAGGGTAGTGGCATAATCATGAGATCGTGAGGAAAGTCTATGCAATAAAGTGTTAATGATAGTAATTATTACATTTTTCTGTCTTCTGGTAGTAGGACAGCGTCTAGCCTACCCTACCCTTGGTTACACCATTAGGTTAGTGTAAGGGTTGGAAAATTTTTCTCAGTGAAGGTACAAAAAAAAACTTACCTTGAACTATTCTGAAATGATTTCTTTCGTAGTAATACTAAAAGTATTTTGAAAAAAAAACATATTCATTTTAATATTTAGGTTGAATTCAGTATAACATCCAATAGTAACTTAGCTTTTAATATAACATTAATTGAACGTAATCGTATACATGGTTGGATTGCAATTCTTCGTGAAGGCAAAGGATTTATTGAACAAAGTAATACTATGGGTAATATTGAACCAGTTGCATTTTCTATGAATGCATTTACGGGTGATAATATACAAGTTGAATTAGGTGATGAAGTTGAATTTAGTTTAAGAAAAATATCTGGTCGTTTAATAGCTGAAAATATTCTTAAAGTATCATTAACTATTAATAATTTCTATGTAAGAAAACTTTTTTATTTTCATTAATGAATAAGTAAAGATTTTGTTTTTTTGTTTCATAGTCAATTCTTCCAACAGTTCATCGTGGTCGTGTTGTATCTCCTGTCCGAATGATATCCAATGATGAATGTGAAATATTAGGTCGAATACAAAAGATAACTGATGATGGTATGCCAGGTGAATGTTATACATATAGTATAACAGGTGTTAAAAATAAACGTGTTATTTTATTACCAAATGATTCAGTAACATTTTCGATTGCTATTGGACTTGATTATTCAAGACGTGCTGCGAATATTATTTTAGAAAATGAAATACGTAAAGGAAAAGTTGATACAGTTAAAGGACAGGTAATTTTAATCTTTGTTTTCTTTTTTTCGTTTAAAAAAAAATTTCTTTCTTTTTATTTTTTGTTTTTTAGTTTGGTTTTATTGATTTTGCATGTGAAGAAAATAAAAAAATCTTTTTTCATAATTCAGAAATTGAAGCTGGATTTGAATTACGAGCCGGTGATGAAGTTGAATTCTATGCTCAATATAATCTTAAAAGTGGTAAACCATGTGCTAGTAAATTACGTCGTGTTAAGTAAGTTTTGATAGACTTACAAGAGAAGTCTCTCAAATGATTAGTTGTTTTTAAGTCGAGACTATGTGCATCGTGTAGACTCACATGAATTTTGAATAGCCTAAAAAGAATTCGGAGTCTTAGCTTATTTGCTGCAAAGAATGGGAACGCATAAGATTATAAATCTGCTCATCACTTAGATTATTAAAATTTATGTATGATCCCATGCAGAATTTTACGCTGAGTCGTTTGGTTGGTTCGTAGGAATTTCAGATTAATTCGATAACATCAAGGCTAATAAAGACTATAAATACTAACCTTACTTCCTCATCGTCGAAAGTATCATCAATATTGTGAGATAACTTGCTAATAACTTTCTACAGCAATACCACTTTCATTTCAGATTGGGTTCATTCGATAGAGCATTTAATTCTGCATCAATTACTATAAGCAGTATGGGAGTTAAAATTAGGGTAGTTATAACTCGAGTTATAACTTTTGAGTTATAACTGTTCAACTTTCCGAAGGAGGTGTTTTAACCACTACAAAGTTGGAAGTTAAAAGTCAAAAGTTATAACTCGAGTTTTAACTTTTGAGTTATAACTGATCAACTTTTTGAAAAATAGTCTTAACTCCCACACTGACTATAAGAAAAAGATCTAGTATAACAGCTTATTACCGTCGTTTACTTGTTACTTCATTACTGATTAGTGGGATGTTAACTGAAAATTCGGTACTGCTTGTTGACTTCTCGAATGACGGAGATCCATAAGGTTTGATTGAAATAGTTCTCTATATACCATTCGAAAGCACTTTTCAAACGTTAGACAAGCATATATTGTGCAAACTCAAAGGACACTGGTCACCTGAGTAGTTTCGAGCACATTATTCACTAGACATAATTTTGCGACTTTTTGACATGTATTTAGCAAATTTTTAGTCAAAAAGTTATCATTAAACCCAAAAACAAAATTGAAATCAGCATTAAAAATTGAGTCGACTTATGTCTATTTCAAATGTTTTCACGCATATTTTTTTTTTCGTCGAAAAATTCAGACGGGCTCCCTCAGGTTTCAGTAAAAAATAATGAATTACACCAAATTGCTTCTTTTACTGTTTACGCATCTGGTATTTTAAGTTCTAGTAATATGTTATAAGCTTTCACCTCAATCTCGTCTGCCCAAGCAACATTTTACTGGAATTCATCTTTTTACTGAAGCCTGAGGAATTTCGTCTGAATTTTTCGACGAAAAAAAAAATGTGTGAAAACATTTGAAATAGACATAAGTCGATTCAGTTTTTCGTACTGATTTCAGATTTGTTATTAGTTTTGGTTTCAATGGTAGAATTTTGACCAAAAATCTGCTAAATACATGTCAAAAAGCTACAAAGTCATGTCTAGTAAATAATTTACTTGAGAATACTCAGATGACCAGTGTCCGTTGAGTTTGAAAAATATATGCCTGTCTAACGTTTGAAAAGTGCTGTTGAATGGTATATAGAGAGTTACTTCAGCAGAGGGTGTGGGTAGTCTCTCTAAGGAACACCAAGAAAAGTGATTTTCGAATTTCAACTTGAAACTATGTACAGAGACAGGTCTTAACGAGAGTAGTCTATTGTGAAAGTTTCAAGTCAAAATCCAAAATCAATTTTCTTGGTGTGCTTGAGGGAGACCATGGCATTCGTTTAAAAATTATCGTAAAAGTTCAGTATTTCAACAACAATAAGCTAAGATTCTGAACAGTTTTCAGAGCATTCATGTCTCAATTGGTTCCACACGTTGCGCATA
>CAJNOL010003699.1:0-20408 GCA_905250125.1 Rotaria sordida
TATGAATCAGTTTAAATTGGAAAACAAATAAAATCGATAAAAACTACTATTTAAATAAACGTAACCTTCACGATCCTTGCTTTGTTTTCGTTGAAGATTATCAAGACAAACTAACTTTCAATTGAATATATTAGCAAACTGTAAAACTTTCGACATTCGATTATACTTTTATTTAAGTTAAACATAATTTAATATTAAAATATAAGATCAGTTCTTTATTGTTAATTTTTTTCGATTTTGTTTTTTGTGTTAAAATCTATTTTAAAACTTGGTGCCATTCTATCTAAATCTTAACTTTGCCTGATACATAAATAAAGACATTTTATTTGAAAGATGAACAACGTAACACACCTCCAAAATAACAATACTATTGAATGTTTCTATACATAATAGAATTTATGGCAGCTAATACTAACGTCTTTCCTTTTTGTTTTTTTTTCATCTAGCATGTTTTATCTCATCGACTAACGATGTCAATACAAAATGAAACATCCTTACATCAATCCTATTTCTTCTACAGGCGAGAACAGTTAAATATTACAAATAGATATTTTAATGAGAATGTTAGATAATTTACGATAAACGGCATCATTAAACTTCTTTATTCCTTTTCATGAAGTCTTACTTAAATGATTGAAAATGATTGTTAATAATAAAAATACCTACGTATTTTTACGATTGAAAACTTTGAAATAAATGTTTACGAACACTTATATCATAATAGATTTTTGCAAAGGTATTTACACTGATATCTCAAGCTTAATACGAACCAGAAACCGAAGCAGAGCAGGATAGAGTTAAGTTAACCCATTTATGACGGATTTACTTTAAAAATACAAAAAAAAAAATTTCTAAAGACTGATCGGATATACAGGATGTCCCAAAATAAAAGGACACTCACATAAATTTGTGTATAAACTTTTATTTTCTTTTCAATAAGTAATGTTGTTCATGTGTTGATTATATGCTAGCATAGACATAGCTTTCTAGTATTTCTTCCTATTATCCATCTCGTTTATCTCTTACTTGATTTGTAAGAAATCTGATAAGATCGAAAAACTGGCTGTCCCAAAAGAAAAAGATATTCGATCAAAGAACCAATGTGTATAAGAGCCGATATTGTTATACCGACTTTTAGCTTTCAAGTATTCATATAAGACGATGAAGTTTATTACGGCGAACATTCTAACATTCTTTTAGTCTTATTTTAGATATATGTTGATTATTATAACATGCAATATCTTGCTCTCACTTTATGCAGCAGTTTCCATTTATGGCATGTTAGTTGACGTTTTTCCGATAGAGATATATAACAAATTCTATGCTAATTATGAATACGTTAAATTCTAATCAATAACTATCGCAATCAAGACCTCGTGATTTTCTTGACAATTTGCGAATGTATCAGCTGAAAATCTTTATAAACACTCGAAATATAGTCCATCTATCAATCACATTATTCAATATATGAAATCTTCTTGGCCAAGTATTTCGCATATATTTCGAGACTAAGATCATAGCTGTTCGGGACTTATTTATCATAGTTAGTCGTTAATGAGATCTTCAAAATGGTATAAGATAGTAGTAAGGGATAAGGTTGCCAAGTTAATTAATACAAGATGCATTGGTCTCATGAGATATAAATACTACTAGACCTAACCAGTTGCAACCAATGTGTCGAGTATCTTTCGATGAGCTAACTTGATATCCCCAACTATCTTATATCATTTTGAACATCTCATGAAGATCTGGTTACGGTAAAAAAAATCAAGAACAGATATTGCTCTGTTCATGACATATGCTCTGCATAGAATTCATAATTGAAAGGCTTCGATTGTTTTGATGCTACGTTCGATCAACGTACCAAGTATTAATTACTTTAGCAACCTTATCCTTCGCTACTATCTGATACCATTTTGAAGATCTCATTGACGATTAGCTATGATAAATAAATGGCAAACAGCTATGATCTTAGTCTCGATATATATGCAAAATACTTGGCCAAGAAGATTCTATATATTGAATAATGTGATTGATAGATGGGCTATATTTCGAGTGTCTATTAAGATTTCAGCTGATATTTTTACAAATTGTCAAGAAAACCACGAGATCTTGGTAGCATAGTTACTGGTTAGAATTTAACGTATTCATAACTGGCATTGAATGTGTATATATTTCCTCTGGAAAAACGTTAGCTAACATGCCATAAATGAAAACTGCTTCATGAAGGTTATCCAATTTTTTTGGGGCAGTCAGTTGTTCGATCTTATCAGATTTCTTACAAATCAAGTAAGAGATAAACGAGATGGATAATAGGAAGAAACACTAGAAAGTTATGTCTGTACTAGCATATAATCAACACATCAACAACACTACTTATTGAAAAGAATACGAAAGCTAATACACAAATTTATGTGAGTGTCCTTTTATTTCAAGACATTCTGTATTATTTCGTATGAATATAGAAAAAATGCCGAAAACTATTTAATAGTATAATAATGTTGAAGATGTTAGTGTGAATGATGAATGTAGGTTTTCTCTTGAGTCGTACAGACACTAACACTTTTACAATACGGATGTCAGTGTAATAGATTGATAGTCTTTATTGTATCGAAGATCATAAGAGCATGATAAAAGGTACTGCGAAAATTAATTAGGAGCTAATCCAAAAGCGTATATATATATAGGTTTCCCATCATCAACGGGTTAGAATTCTGTTGTTTTTTTTTCATAAATAATTTTCTTAGATATTTTGTTTTCATATTGAATTTTATCTTTTTTGTTTAATAATTAAAATCATAATACAGGATAATAACAAACGAAATAACAATCTGTTGTTTGTTATTTATTTATGTTGACTGATTCGATAAAATAAATGAATAGAAAATAGATTTAATTAAATATTAATTAAAATTTGTTAAATAAACCTTTTTAAAATTGAATGAAGTGAAATATGTTCAATATTGAATAAAAACAATACATAAAAATAAAAAATGTTGATTTTGATTTTGAAAATGGAAGATGATAAATCGATGACTGAATTTACAAAACAAAACTTATTAATGAAGAATTTATCAATTAAATAAAAAATAAAATAAACTTGTGTATTGATCATGGATAATTAAATTGTTTTATTTTTTATCTTCTATTCGTAGATATAATAGAAAATAATTGTCTATATAACAACAATGAATAAATTAACAAGTTTTCTTTCCTAATATTATTTTATTTAAGAAAATAAATTTGTTTTTTTTCGAAATGAAATAAAATAAAATCTTTTATCTTTTTTCATCTTAATATTCTCTATTAGAGAATTACTTTAACATTAATTTTCAATTTATTCTATTTTATATAAGATATTATTTACGGTAAATAGTTGTACATCGATCCATTCGATATATGACTATGTTATAAACACGTTTATCATAATAAATATTTCATAAAAGTAGTTCATCAAATCTTCAGCTATGTTTAACTGTCTACATATATCTATATTTGGTTATTTTGTAACAGTATATGAGAGAAAACGATCAATTTTAAAATTCTCTTCCGTTATCTTAATCGTTCATCTCATTTCTAAACTTGTCTCAACGACGGTCCGAATGAGTTATTTAAATGAAAATCATCAACCATTGTAATCAACTGAAGATAGCAAAGCTTCGTTTGTATATTAATATAGATTTTAATGAAGAATCTTTGAGAAAAAAATGTGGGGTAAATTTCAACTGATTAATCTAAATAAAGTCTTTTTTGAATATTTCTACGCTTGACTAACAACATATTGTCATGTCTAGAATTTATCTTCAGATCAATCAAATGTAATTCGTTGAAATATTTATTCTAAAGACTATTAACTTAGGGCAATATGATAATCTTATCATATAGAGCAGAACAGTTTGTGTCCTGTCGATAAATCACTCATATATTGTCAAATTTTTCATCATTAGTATGATAATGGATATTTGATAGATTGATATTGATGTGTAAAAACAATTTTTTAGTAGTAAATATAGAAATAATGATCGATATTGATATTGATGAAAAAAGGATTTATTCGAATTGAAAATAAAAGCACCCTATCGGAAAATCTCTATTCTTCGAATATTTGTGTCGAAGTGTATGTTGACTTTTTTAAAAACTTTGATTATGTTCGTAGTTTTCATAGAAAATCATACATTATTAAAACAAATCTCCTACTTATTTGTGCATTATCAACGGCAAGAATATGGAGAGAAGAACTCTTTTTTTGGCACCGATCTACAATGAAAATAAGATTTGACAACTCGAACTAATTTGTTAAATGATCACATTTTAAAGAAGAATAATCATCATTCGACGTGAATTAAATCATATTAGATCTATAAATTAATTATTCAAAGTTCGATACATTTTCATATATTGTTTTTAGTTTAGATATTCATTTATTTATTAATGATATCCCTCATTTAAAATACGCAGATAAAAACAACTTATTTTAAATTAATTTCATCATCTATTTGTAAAGATTAAAGTTTTTTTTAAGTAAAAAAATCAAAAAAAATAATTCTATAATATAAAATAAAATATAAGAATTTATTTGAAAAATACTTAGTCAATAAAGAAAAATTTTAAAAATAAACTAATAGATGATTTATGTTGATTATAGAATGTGAAAATAAAATAAAAAGATAATTAATATAATAAATATTTATTCGATTAGAAAAGTAAATTCAATTTATTTATAATTATTTGTTTTATATTATGATTCAATATGATTTATTCAAATATATTTTCTTGGTTTTAAAAAGAGATTTTATAAATATATAAGAAAATATATTTAATTGATTATTTCCAATTAATTTAAACAATATTGATAAAATGTTTCGATAAATCTAAACATGTGGTTTTTTATTTTTATTTCTATGTATATTTTTATTCAATAGAGACTTTTATTTATTCGAACAAATAAAAAAGAGACGCAATTAAGACTATGAGTTATGTTCTTAAAGATTACTAATTGATAAAATCAAATTTTATGTTATTATGAATAATTAAATTCATTTTAATGAAAATCTTTTATTTAAAATTTCTATAAAAAAAATGAGAATAATATTAAATATAAATGATTGTCTCGTTTATTGAAATGACGTTTGCTATGTATCATTGTCGAATGACTCATAACACAGATATATATTCTCATTATAATACAAGGTGAAAGAGCAATACCCGACAAGAACAATCTAGAAAAGAAAAAAAACTAACTAGTAGGGTATACTAAGTATGTATGATTTAATTGAATTGTTTTGTCCGAACGTTATATTGTCTATCTACATTCGTCTACTGGAGTAAGATAAATACCATTCATCTGCAAAGAAAGAGATTATTAAGAAAAACAAACATTACTGAGAAAAAGCCACTTATTCCAATTCCATAAGTAGAGTCTATATATATAGTAGTATCAGTCATCAGTTATCTGTCAACAAGAAATCTTTTTTTGTCAACTCCTACGGGACACAATTTAAGTTTTATATAGGAATAAAGCTATTGACTTACGATAATTATTGTTTTTATCTGTTTGTAAGTAGAACGAAGACTAAATTCACGTTATTTAACAATGGGAATATTAAAAGGAAAAGATATAGCATTAGAACATATTGAAAAATCGAAATTGGCTTTTTTAGCAACATTATCTGAAGCTGAAAAAGGACCATCAACACATTCAATGCCACCAATAGATCATTTTACATTAAAATTTGATCGAGATTCAATTAGAAATTTAAAAGGACGTGTTTATGAAAATATGAAACAATATACATATGAACAACGAGGTTAGATTTAAGATTTTTTTTTTTATTTTTATTTTTAAGTTAATTTATTTCTTTAAGGTGAATCGATCCCGGTATTTGTTGATGATAAAGAAACAACTGAAGATCGTACAGGTGCTCTTCTTAATCCAATAAAACCTGAACTTCCAACGGTTGGTCGTCGGTATGTTGCTTGTGTTTATGATGATCTGAAAGTAATTGATTGTCTTATTGATATTGATTGGAGTGAAGTTGATGAATTAATCAAAATAGCAAATTCAAGACGAAAATCAATCGTTTAAACATTTTATTTTGTTTCAACTAAAAACATTTAAGCCTTTTAGACTCTTATTTTCCTTGCTTTTTATGCTTTTTATTTCTTTATATTTTATTTAATAGACAAGAATTTTGTTTATAAATAAATATTATTTTCAGTTGTTTGATTTAATAGTTTAATCATATCGACAAATAATTTATTAGCTTTTTATTATTATAATTAATCATTGGCAACAAAGATTGAATTACGCCATAGAATTTATCTATTAGCTATTTTTCTGATAGAAATATTGAATCGATATATAATATTATTAATATTAATCTTTTTTCAAAATATAAAACAAACGATTTTCTACTGAACGTATTCGTTTTTGTTCATAAATATTTATAAAAAATAAAACAAACTATTAGAATTGAATAAATCAATTTGTAGAAATGAATGAAATAAGAAAAATTCAATTTATTTTCTTTGATTTTCCTATTCTATATTGAATAAATATAGCTATTTTTATCAATTGTTATATTATCGTCGACATCATTTTGAAAAGACACAAAGAAAAGTTCCATGAATAACAAATTGTTTAATAATATTAATTTAGGACGACGCTAAAATGATCTCGGAAAAAATAGGGGAATTGATCTCGGAGTGCTTAATTAGTCCAAAAAATGATGAAATTGATCTCGTTTTTTACCGAATACGAATTATGAGGAAATGATCTTGGAAAAAACCTCATTAACGTTGAGTCAACAAAATTAGAGGAAAAGATCTCGGTTGGATATGATAAAAAGAAAACGGAAATATAGTGTCCCACTTTATGTGTTTACTAATAAACAGAGAACAGTATTATAACGAAATACAATAATTTTATATTTATTACTATCCAATACAAAATATATAAGAAAACGTGTATAAAAAATGAGTCCTTCGACAATGAGTAATTAACTTTTTTTCTCCGTCCTTTCCCATTTCTTTTACTAATTAACTGTGAAGTTGTTCGATCTCTCCAGATCATCCTTAGACTTGCTGAATAGATACACGAATGTTGCTTCAGATTAAATTTATACGAACAGAATATTGGATGTAACGTGTTAGAAAAATTTTAAACTCGTGCTGAATTTAACTAGTGTTTAAAATGGTCATACGATAACCAAGACATTGAATAAAAATAATGTACCCAAGCGCGAGTAGTCATTTGAGACTCTGCTGCTGGAACCACAAATGTAAATGCATCTGATTGTAATATTTCGCTTCTATCAACTTTATGAGTCCAATCATAAGCTTTAATGGTCAGATCAGCATCCATGTTTAAATGTATTTGAAATGGATGTTGTACTGTATTCATTGACCAATCGCTCAACATGTCGTCAGATAAATCATTTTTACCATTCTGCTCATTCTTTCTATTCATCATATGCAGTGCTTTCTATATAACTATATGTGCATATATATGGAAAAAACCGAGATCTTTTTCTCTAATTTATACCTTTCTCTGTTAATGAGTTTTTTTCCGAGATTATTTCCTCATAATTTGTACTCGGAAAAAACCGAGATCAATTTCATCATTTTTTTGGACTAATTAAGCACTCCGAGATCATTTCCTCATTTTTTCCGAGACAAATTCCATTTTCTCCATTAATTTATAAAAGAATGTTTGATTAATTAAATGTCTAATAGAAAAAAAAAGAAAATACAAACCTATTCATCGTAGATTTGTTATCTTAAATATTTTTATAAAGTAACGTCACTTTTTATTTTATTTTATTTAAACGGTTCATCGAAATGTTCATTGTGGAAAATAATATATTATCATTGTTTACTATTTTATTCAATTGAAGTTTGTGTCTTTAACGCAAACTGTAACATGTCCACACCAGAAATGGACGTGACAGCTAAAAATCTGTTTCGCCATTGCCTTGCCGAGTCGTTTCTTAGAATATTCGCCTCGCCAGCCTTCAATTCACCAGCACCTCGTCAAGAATCTAGCATAAAAACGAACTTTTTAAATGCATTTTGTACATTACATATAACAAATACTATTTCTTTTATTTCATAAGATCAAATAAAGTACATTCAGGGGTTGTAGCGGATCTTTATTTTCCTTATTGCCTGATTTTTTCGAAATCGTTTCAATTCATTTAAATTTTTTGGTCAATAATCCGGATTTATTTGATTTTCAGCATCTTTCAGAAGAGCATCGAAAATCAAAAAAAAAATAGAATTATTTGCTAAAATTAAAATGAATCTAAATGATTTTAAAAAAAAATCAGAAAACAAGGATCCGCTGCGACCTTGTAGATTTAATGCATATAAACAGGTCCAAAAAACAAAGTGCATTTAAAGCATATAAAGATATCCAAAAACAAAAGGACAATTAATATATATAAGTAGGGGGAATTGAAATTTATTCAGTAAAAACTGTATCGTACGGAGACGAGTCGACTCACCTAATCTCAAACCGCTTCGTACTCGCCTCGCCTCGAGACGAAGCGGTGTAACTCGACGAGTTGTCGATCTCTGGTACACACTTTTTATTTACCAACATATCTAAAATAAAAATCGATTTATTTTCCTTGTTACATTATAATTGAACTTATATTTATTTCGAAAAATAATCAATAGAAAAAAAGAGTTTCTTTTTCAATTCAAATCTTCAACAAGTACTTAGAATTTAATATTTATTATTTCGAATAACCAAGATAAACTCGTTCTTAGAAAAAACCTATGTTGACTCTTTTTCGATTTTAGATAAAATGAATTTTTCCGAGCGAATCTTCTATTTGTTCTCATTTATTTTTATCAATTTTAATTAAAAGAATCTTCCAATGAAATTTTAAACATTTTAATAATTTTAAGATAATAACCAACAATAAAATAATATTTATTTTATTATGTTTAAAGAATTTTTTACCTTTCAACGAAATAATTAATTGTTTAAAAAAATAAAAACGTATTAGATTTTTATTAACTATTTATTTAATTATCGAATTTACAAATACAGGGTGTCACAAAAGTCATTTTACACTTGGTATTGTATTTAACATATATCGTCAATATGAAGAACTTAAATCTTATTCTTATATATACTTGTACTTAGGAATAAGATACATATAACCACCAATATACTTGCTTTCGACAGTAATAATGTCTTGAACAAAAATACAAATTTCATTTTTTTTCAATAAAATATAAGTTTACAATGATGAAATTATCTTTTCAATATTCTCCCAACTAACATCGAAAAATAAAAATGCCGAAAAATAAAAATGTCAAAAGTAAAAATGTAGAACTGTGAATCTCGAAATGTGGAAGCGATGAAATACAAAAAATATCGAATAATAAAAATATCGAAAGTAAAATTATCGAAATATATATTTTTTCATGATAGTTCTAATGTTTGAAATTAGCGAAGTGCAATATGAAAAGTAGAACACTCGATGACTTAAGTGAGGGTGTGGGTGTTGATGTGTAGTCGTCTATCAGTAAATTGACTCTAGTTTCTTCAAAGTCTTATGGAAACAGGATTTAATATACACCATTCGACGCGCCACAAAAAGCTCTACAACATGGCCCTTTAAACTCCGTGATCAGAACGTTTGGTCAATCCTACCCAGATCCACGATTACGGACTTCGTCTACGCCTGTAAACGACTATAAACGGTCGTATTTTGGCGGTTTACATGGTCCAGTATTACGGTCGTATATCGCCGTGATTAATATTAAATAAATGGCAAAAGTTCCGCATTAATCTTCAAATTAATTTCGATCTATTGATATTATTTATTATTGGAATTATTTTACGCAAAAATGTTAATATTAAATAAAGATTATATTTAATTCTAATAGTTATGTTACTTATAACTAGAATTTTCTCAGTTAAATCTTAAAACCTTCAAATAACAGAACAAAAGTGTTCTATTATTGAATATGGTACTTCTGTCTACAAAAAACTTTTGTTCTCTTTCGAAATAACAAATGTGAATAAGAGAAGAAAATATTTATTCTATCATTGGAAACATTTCAGATTGAATATTGAGAAATCTAGTTGCAGATATAAAATCTTGTAGAATTGAAAATAATGTTTAAATCTGTAGATAAAAGAATTCATATAGAAAATTCTAGAAGAGTATTAAGCTTAATATGAACTGTGATGGTCAATCATTAGTATTTATTTTATTTAAATTCTAATAGGATAGCTGCTAAATATTAACAAACTTCTTTTCTATCGAAATTATATCTAGTATAAAAAATAAATGATGAACTAAGAATATTCCTATGAATAATTTTATTTGTTTTATTTTTAGTAAAAACAAATTGTAGTTCATATGAATCTTGATTGATTTTAAGACATTTGAAAACTAATGTATCATTGATGAAAAATAAAAAAATTAAAGATTCTTTTTAAAAAAGTGAATAGCATCTTGAACGGCTTTATCTTTTTGTTGATTAACTTGTTGAGAATCATCTGGTCGAACAACAAATCCATGAGATGTTCCTGGATATTCAATAAATGTTCCAAGACCATTTGAATTTAATTCTTTTTCAAATTCTTGTCGAAGATCCGGAATGAAAAGAGTATCATTTTCAGCACATAAAAAAAGAATAGGTCGTCGTATTTGTTTAGCCTCTTCTTTTACTAAAAATGATGGATGTGCTACAACTGATGCTTTCACTAACGATGACAATTCAGGATGTGTTATTAAATGAACAACTACTTTAGCACCATAACAAAAACCAATAACCTAAATAAACAAAAAAATCGATTATTGAATAAATAAAAATTTTATATTAACTTGAATTGATTCATAATCGCCTTTGATGGTCGAAATAAATCTATCAGCAATATCACATGCATCTGTTGTAGGATGTTTTTTTAACCAACCAGGCAATAAATCCCATAAATTAGGTTCATTGGGATCCATTGGATCTCCATTAAAATAATCAGGAATAAAAACTGTTGTTTGACAACCTTGAGCAAAACTATCGGCTAATTTTCGAACATTAATAAAAGAATAACCAAATATATCCGTAAATATGACGATAGCTGATTTTCCTTGACCTGTTTTATAAGTATTTACTCCTGCTATTACTTGTTCATGACCTTGTGCTTGATGAATTTGTTTTGCACCAGGATCAACACAACATGGACTACTCATTGTTCTGAATAAGGTTTTTTTTTATATAAAAAAAAAACGAACAATAAATATCACTATCTTACAATATATTTACTTAATGTTTCGTTTCAAATTCAGATAAAGAGAATAGGCAAAACGTGGTATATTGTCAGAGGAGTTAAAAAGTATATCTTCCTTCCAATCAATAGTTTATGGAGTTCTCACCGGTGACACCTATATTTATTGGTCTCTAGAAATAGATTTTCAAAAGATTTTCATATAATATACTTGAGAAAGAACAAAGTAACCTTATGAGGATACACTCCAGAGGTCTAATGGTCTCGACTATGTTGTGCTGAATCAAGATTACGGTGGGCGTCAATGGGCTGAATCTTGAATAAAACGTAAAATTTTCAACAGATATTGTGTGTTTTCATGAAATTTTTTTTTCGAGAATCCTACGTATTTTTTCCATTGACCAAAACATTTCTACAATGACCAGCAAATCTATAAAGCAAAAATAAAGAAAAACATAAAATTGTCGTCACCTTAAAAATTTTTCTTAATATTCAACAAAATGTCATTTTCTATCTCTCATCGTTCGTCAACAATGGCAACATCATTATCAATTACTTTTCATAATTCTAATTCTATTCTTACTGAACCTATTCAATCATCAATATTTGTTAACACTTTTTCTTTAACTACCACTGCTGGTTCACCATCGTATATACCAAACATTATACGTCGGAAATGAATCAAATCTTGTTTTTCTGATACAACAAGCATCAATATATGTTATTATTAAAAATGAAAAAACAAACATGTCTTTATGTCGAAAAGTTTTTGAGTTTCCAACTGAAAAATCTGTTGGAACCAATGAATTCGAGAGAATTAAAGGTTTTTCAAGTTATCAAATATGTTGACGAACATTTATTTATATATCAACTACTAGTACTCGATATGTGATTGCTCATTCATGCCGGAAAAATTTATCGAATGCAATTAGATGAGTAGCCTATGGTTACTAACGAATGGACCATTTTTTAAGAAAAAAACTATGGTCTGGATTGGATCAAACATCGATAATCCATAGGCCGGCTTTCTTTGGCGTAGCACAGCCTAATGATATCTCTGATATACTCATTACTAGCAATTCTCTTTTTACGGATAATGCGTTTATAGAGATTTGTTTTCATAAAAACCGACATGATGTCGTATGACTATTTAAAACTGGCTACATTCTTGTTACAATCTGTATCTAAGAGTGTTCATTGAGTATTGATCGGTCATAAACAATCCAGAAACGAGCACTTCTATTCAAATTCAATTTGAAGAAGTAGTGTGAATGGAAAGAGAACTGATTTCTATAGGTATACATAAGACTATTGATAATATTCCTTTCAAGGCGTAGGTAAAATTAGCCAAAGATTCGAATAAAAGCAGCTAGAATTCGCCTAGGAACTTGTTTCAACTGTTCCAATAGTTTCAAGTGCAACTTGACAAGCTCTATATACTGGTACAATCAGATTTTCCATAGCTGAAAGTATGATTTTTGGGACCATAGATGACACTATGAAAATCTGAAAGCCGTAGTTTGAGATATGTAAAATCTGAATATACTATTGGATAGCGCTCGTCGAGTTGTACTTGGAACACTTATTGAAACGTTTGGAACAGACTCCTAGGCGAATCCTAACTACTTTTACTCGAATTTTCGGCTTGAATTTCAGCAGAAAAATGTAGTATTTGAGGGTTTTTCTCAACGATAGTTTGAGCTATGGGAAATCTGATTGTACCAATAGATAGAGCTCGTCAAGTTGCACTTGAAACTCTATTGGAACAGTTAAAACAAGTTCATAGGCAAATTCTAACTGGTTTTACTTGAATCTTTGGCTAATTTCACCTACGTTAAAAAAAACTTTTATTATATACAAAAGCAAGGAGAAGATAATATGACTAACGAGGAGAACGAAATAAATGACACGTGTAAAAGATAAAAATATTAGAGGTCACGTATTTTCACATAGAAAAATGAAATAGATATAATAGTATCTATCATCTTTAGATTTGCATCTATTAAAATACTTAAAAAAAATGTTTACACATATTCCTTTAATTGATTTTGGCCCTTTTCTTAATGGAACAGATGAAGATCGTCAAAAGGTATCATCAAGTATAGGTGATGCTTGTCGTAATGTTGGTTTTTTTTATTTATCAAATCATGGTGTATCATCATCACTTATCGAACGTGTTTATGAACAAGCAAAACATTTTTTTTCTCAATCAATTGAAGAAAAAATGAAATTATATATTGGCTCATGTCCATATGGAAATAATCGAGGTTATACACCAATGTTTGAAGAAAAATTAAGTCCTAAAGGTGATCTTAAAGAAGGTTTTGATCTAGCAATGGAATTACCAGCTGATGATAAAGATCGAATAGAACGAGGAGCTTCTTTATATGGACCCAATTTTTGGCCTGATAATCTTGAAGGTGATAACACTTTTTAACAAGAAAATAATCTATCTCATTAAATATATTTATTTAGGATTTCGTGAATGTATTTATGATGAATATTATTTAAGAATGCTTTCTCTTGGCCACCAAGTATTAGAAGCATTTGCATTATCTCTTAATTTACCTTCAAATTATTTTAAAAATATGTGTCAAAAACCAATGGTGACAATGCGTCTTCTTCATTATCCTCCACAATCAATTATTACTGATGAAGATCAACTTGGTTGTGGTGCACATACTGATTACGAATGTTTTACACTTCTTTCTCAATCAAATCAATCAGGTCTTCAAGTACTTAATAATAAAGGAGAATGGATTAATGCTACACCTATTCCAAACACATTTGTTGTTAATATTGGTGATCTTATGCAACGATGGACAAATGATCAATTTAAATCAACAATTCATCGTGTTATTAATACAAGTGGAACAAGACGTTATTCAATTCCTGTTTTTTTTGGACCTGATTATTTTGCTCAAATTAAATGTTTAATGACTGATCAAATAGCCAAATATGAACCTGTTATTGCTGGAGAATATTTAACACAAAGATTTAATGATACTTATCATTATAGACAAAAAGACTCGACTTCCTCAATGTAACTTCTGAAAGAATATTCTTTCTTAATTCATATTTAATGGAAATATTTTCTTGTCACTGATACATACTAAACATTGAATTAATACTACAAAAGAAATTGTTTACTTCGTGTCATTCTAACATTAATCATAAGATTTTCGTAGGTATGTAGAAGCGGAAAAAAAACAATTCGCTTGAAATTTTTTAAGTTCTTGGAAATCGAATAAAACAAGTTGACTGCATTCTTGGCAAAAACCCCGTAAATGTTTAAAAAATCGTCTTGTTGTTTTTTTTTTAATAAAATCTTCCGTTTATTCAAACGACAAAGAAGGCAAATCGAATTTCACTTCGTTGTCTCTAGTCATTTTTGTATGAAGACTCACAATAATGAGATTTCAAGTTATTGAAATTGATAAAAGAAAGTTAAAGATGATGGTTATATTGACAAGATTTTACGTTTTCCTTCAAAACAATAATAACTTAATTGAGATATTTTTATTCTTTTTTTTCTTTCAGAAAAGTTTTAGTTTTACGATACATTATCTTTTTGATTTCCGAAGCAGATGAAACAAATTACATTTTCTAGAATATTTGTCTGAAAAAAAAATTGTGCCTTATTTCCAATGTACAAGTTGATTCTGTTACTTTTAACACTTGTATTTTTCATATATAAAAACAAAAAAAAAAAGAATAAAAAAAAAACATGTAATATTCTATATGAAAGTTTGAAGTATAATATACTGTAAAAAAATCTTCAGTGCGAAGGCTAGACTGTTTCCGACGGGTAGGGCCTTGAAGGCTTCCCTCAGAGTCGATTTACCGCTTAGAACGGATCATTTGGGCTGAAATTTATAGGAATGAGTGATCCTAATGAGAAATGCTTATGGGAAAAATTTCAGCCCGGTACGTCATACTAGATCGAACTTCCAGCTTGTTTATGTGGCTTCCAGGAGAATGGTTATAATTTCGTCACTATAAGAGGTACAGAGCTCGAGCTGATGTCAAATTAAACCTAACATCTGTGCACAACTTGTTCAAACAGATTTTTTGAAATTTTCTTCCATTCATTTTTTATGAGCATTAGCATTTCAATAGATATGTTGTTCAAATGAGCGCGAAAAAAGGTAATCCTTACGACACTAAATTCTACTTTTCTCAGATCAAGAATCGAATATAAAAAATCTGGTCGAAAAAAAGGTTTACTCTCATTGAGACCTTTAAAACAAAAAAAATATTGTTTATACCTTGAACCAGGTGAGAGTTATTTCAATTTTCCTGCCTGGAAATTATGTTTTGAGACAAAGGCTAAGAAAGTTTTAGAAATGAACTTTTTCATCTAAATCCATAAAAAATTTTATTACAACTGCATATTTTTAATACATTCCAGTAGACTGTTTTAATGCACATAACTGATGAAGATAGCTAAAGCCATTTGTCATGTTGGTTAATATAAAAATGTTCTATTCAATACTATTGTAAGTGACAACGCAGTTTTTCCATAACAAAAAAAGAAACTTTCAAAAAAAACTAAGAAAATTTCTTCGAAAACATGATAGTAGAGCCGAAGTTTCCTGCATTAAGTCTGTGAAATTCTAGTCGTTTTGCGAAAAGCTATATATATTCTGAAAGATGAAGCTTTGGTGCATCTTTCTATGACAAAAACTCAACTTCCATATTTTTTCGTAAAATTAGGTTTCCTGAGGGAGTCCCTTAAGAAAGAACAATTTTTGTGATTGAAATGAAATGAAATTGTATTGTATGATTTAATTCGATATGAACAAGTGAACTTGTTTATTCAAAATGAAAGATATTAATGTTCAATTTAGTTTTCATCGAAACTTAAATATTTATTCGAGATAAGTTTTGAAAAAAAATTTCATAAGAATTCTGCTTTATCTATTTTAATTGTTATTTTACAAAGAAAAAAAATTAAAAAAAAACGAAAAACACAATAAACTAAATATAAATTGATGTTAATGTTACAAAAGATGATATTATTTAAAATAATATTATTTTTCTTTAATAGAAAATCTATAAATAAAATCTTAATGAAATAATATTTCGACTTTTAATTTTCTTATCGAAACAAATGAACAGATTTATACATAGATATCTATATAAATATTATTCGTATTAAATATATCATTTATGAATTTAAATAAAACTAATTTATGAAAAGAATTATTCGAACGTTTTTTTTTATCAAATAAACTCATTTGACTATTTAGGTAAATGACTTTCATCTAAATTGAAAATTTCAGTTGAGTATGTTCACAATAAGTCTATGTCTACTAATCAATTTTTTTCTTTTCTAATCAAAGAAAACTTTTTAGTGGAAAGAAAAAACAAAAGAAAATTTTATTTGTCTCTTAAAAGAAGTTTTTCTTGAATTTTTAATTGTTTTTCATATTGTTCCATATTTAAACGATGTTGTTCATCTCGACGAGATATGTCAGCGAAAATATTTGCTCGTTTTCTCTAAAAACAAAAATTCTTTTCTTATTAACTAAATTTAAATAAAACAAATTACTTTTTTTTCTTTGTCAGTATAATAATTAACAGTTAATACCGTTGCTCCTGTTAGAACTAATGATCCAACCAAGCATATTCGAGCACCGGTCGACATCAATTTATTATTTTAAGAAATATTCATTTAACTACTATCTAAGGTAAACAATGGATTCATATATGGTTTCCTTATCAATAGAGGTCATTATTCAACAATCGATATTAGTATTATTCCATTTGTCTAAAAAAGGCATTCATTTTAATAGAACATTAATTCAATCACTTTGAATTCAAATGTAAGAAAAGTTAGTAGCGGATTCGAGCATTCTCTGATGACATTCACTCCTGAATCTGTGCTGGCGTTCTCGTTAGTTATGCTGAGTGCAGATTTTAATTCTCTTTCGAATGATGTCAATTTCATAGAGAGTCATCGAGGAAAAGGTGAAGGTTTGGACTAAATTAACTGGTACTTGATCGCATCTCCATTATATTTGCGTTTGTTGCATTCTGATGAATGCTCGCCAGTAGTGACTAAGTGGTTCACGTGTTTTAATAACATATTCGTCTTCTGAGTTGCACCAAAATAAAAGATTCGAGGTTTGCCAAATAGGGCACAGAATCAAGTGTCTTATGGATAGCTTCAAAAAGTCTATTGGAAGAAACTACTCAAAAAATGAGAAATCTGGTTTTTTAATACTAGTCTGAGTAAGAAGCGAAAAATTTCTGGAAAATGTTCGTTCAAGTTTCTGTACCAATGAAAAGAATGTTTGTGCGAGATGGAGCTTGATTACATCTCTTAATTAAGTGCGAAATTTTCGATTCCCTAGACAAGAATAGATGAGTTATTTAAACACCGAGTGCAACCAGCAGCCATGCCGTTTCGTGAGCTACCGCAAATGGACTTTTTCAACATCTTTGAATCGTAAAGACCTGAAAATCCACGACATCTTATACATTTTTTTTTCTTACTGCTTTTCTTTATTACATTATTAGCCGTATAAAAATTCATGAACCATAGAAACCGAGCAAAAATAAAATAAAGAAGAATAAGAGGTTCATCAGTAAAACTGTGAATGTTTCTAGCACAGACATTGACAATAAGTATCATGCTTTATATAAAATACCATATAAGTCTTCGCATGATAAATTTAATATTATTATGTAGTTTTTACTACATAACATTATTTATAACAGAAGGGAGGATCATTGTGCGTGAATTAATCCATCTATGAATTGCATATGTGTTCAGGCTAGGAAACGACTTCCACTAAAGTATTTCTCTGAGTAACATTATGAACATCACAATGTTACTTATATTTCATCTCGTAATTCATGTATCTACACAATGGGAAAAAGTATTAAATTAATAGATCTATCAACTATCACATGTATAGCTACGTATTTTCATTAGAGAGCGTTTATACTTCCATCGTTTCCACTTAGAAATTATGCTCTATGTTCTTCCCTAACATTTATTCAAAAACAGTTGCATGCAGTACTTGATTACAAAGAGTATGACGATAAAACTCTTCTAGAAAGCAGAAGACCGGCTCAAGATAGAGTGAAGTGGAAGGATAGCAAGCAACGAAAACGGAGATATGAACATTGGAGAGACAGATAGAGACAGAAGCGAGCACATCAGATGAGAAATCGTGACCAAGACAAGAAGAGATGTAGAGATGGATGGTAAGATAGAAATGGAGAAAGAAGAAGAAGGAGGATGAAGAGTAGACAGAAAAAGAGAGAGATAGAGTTAATGGGACAAAAGTGAGACAGAGAGAGTTAGCGATATAAAGAGGATAGGAGAGAGAGTTAGGCATACAAAAACGAGAGAAAGTTAGTCATACAAGAAGAGAGAGACAGACACAGAGAAAAAGATAGAGACAACGAGAGAATTAGCAAGAATTGACATACATTGCAATATTACAATGACATACTAAGAACCAAATTTATTATGATCTACAATTCTTTAAATTAGCATTTGACATTTCTCTTCAGTGTTACTTACCTTAACTCGCTTCCGACGAAAAAGCATGCAAGTATACGGGTGCACCTTACCTCAGCTATATTATGATCCATAGATGATAAAATGGATAGGAAGTCGTTTGAACTAACTAAAACATTGGCCTGACTCACCAGGATCTTACACATTGAAGAGAACGAAAATAACGTGTAGGAAAACCAATACCACTTCAATTAATAATACTATATTAACGTCTTCTGCTCCGCATCACCTCGTCAATAAGCTCCCTATGAAACAACTCATTTAGAAGAATCGTTTCTTCTGACTTCACTCTCCTAAACATGACTATATTGTGTCATATGTAAAAATGTTTCGTAAAGCACAGTTAATCAAACTGTTAACCCTTCCACCACCTGCACGGAAGATCAATAAAGTATTCAAAAGGTCCTACTTGCGTGGAATGATGTATTTGTACAAGAGTATCAAAACAAGGCTTTTTGCTAGATGACCCTCCTTCTTCCCCTCGCCCTCGAAAATACCACCATTCAATAGAGAATCAAATTCTGCACCCAGCACAACTGACTAGAATGACAGCAGGAAATGCTTGAATCCGCTGCTAACTTTTCTGACGTGTACATGGCCGTATTATCACTTTTTATATAGTTCACTATGATAATAATATATTTCCGTCATTCTATATAATCTAAAATGAGGATTCTATAACACGAACTTGTTATAGAAAAAGTGAGTAACAATGTTTTTTGTTTCAATAAACGATTATATTTATTTGAATTTGATCGTTTCGGAGTGTACATTTATTTGATGTCACAAGTCGTTAATTATCTTTGATGTTTATTGAGATTTACCAAAGTTGATATTAGCTTTACTTTTCAATTTTGATAAAAAAATGATGTCATAACATCCATAAACTCGCTTATAGAGATTTATAACATAGCTATTTAAATATTCACTTAATCAATTCACTGCACTTGTATATTGCTAAATTAACGATTTTCAGTGAATATGGTGTAACAAGATAGATAGCCAGCTCCATACTTATATTTAGGCATTTAGCTGCTCTGTTGGATATCGTGACTTTTAGCTTGTTGTTACCCAGCGTATGAATATAATGACATTTCTGGAGTGATTAAGTAAAAGAGAAAAATAATAATGTAAGCCTTTGTTATCATAAGAGAACAAATTCGATAGTATTAGATGGATGAAGTTATCTATAGATTTGAATATTTCCGTCTGAGATTCGTCCAGGAGCTTGTTCAAATACTGTTGTTCTTGTTCCACATAGAACTCGACGTTCTTTACCGATTGATGTAGCTGACGGCGTATTTCCTTCTGGAATTTATCCAGGAACAAATTCTCCACACATATGCACTGTATTTCTACTATCGGCTAGTGGTTTAACCAATATATATCTGTCGGACTGTTGAGAAGTTACTAATTTTCTAATGATTAATATAAAAAATGATTATGAATAAGTCTAAAGAATAAGATAAACATAATTAAGAAAATTTCGTACGTTATAACAAATTATTCTTTGGAAAAATTAATTTTTTTCTTTAAATCTAAACAAAAACAATAAAAGAAATTTTCGAAAGAACGAACAGATTTTTTTAGTTGAGAAAATAAATTATTTTATTAGAAAAAAAA
>CAJNOL010003700.1:0-20404 GCA_905250125.1 Rotaria sordida
ATATGGTTTTGCAATAATAGCATTAATGTATCCAATAAATTATTTATTTCATTTTCCATCAACTAGTTTTGAAGTTATGTCATCAATAAACATATTTTTATTGGTTTAATAAATAACAATATCAAAAATAACATTAAACGATTTTCAAGATGAATCAGGTCTAAACAAAACGTTGATAATATTTTAACAAAATTGTTTTTAATATTTTCACATTTTTGGCTTGAACGAAGTTTATTTGATTTGAGTAAAACCTATCAAATGAATGTATTAAATCTAAAATGTAGTTCGTTCTTTTTTTTTGTCTGTATCGTTTATAGTAATACTTGTTTGTTTTATGTATTTTATTTTTAGAGTTCCTAACTATCACCATTTCAATTTAATATCGTTAGTAGAAATCTATGTTCTTTATTCATTGAAGGTGTAATCTTTTTTATAGTTGCAATACTTGTTGATCGACAAAGCATCACATACTAGTACGTATTTTAATAGAGTTTAGTTAATATTTAGTGGTTATGTTTGTATACAAAAAAATTTAATATCATCAAATGATGATGATGTTGCTATTGAACAACAAAGAATTTATTCTTATTATGATAAGAGAAGTAGAGATGTTTTACGAATGATTGATTTAGTTAAAGTATGAATATGAAAAGATAAAAATAATAAGAAAATTATTATTTTTATTATTCATAGATTTATGAATGGAGATTTGGAAAAACTTTACAGCTGTTAAACAAGGTAAATGTTTTGATTTATTAGGTATAAATAGCTCAGGAAAATCGACAATATTTACAATGTTAACTGGAGAAATTTCAATGACAGATGACAATGCATTTGTCAATAATTGTAGTGTTATTAAATAGTTAGATGCTATTCATCAAAATTAAGGGTATGACACAAAAAGTAAAAAAGAATAGTTGTTGCTATTTGATTATCTTCATGTTTGTTTACGTGGAATTAAAAGAAAGAATATTTCATCTATAAGTTTGTTTTTATCATACTTCTTAGACTAGTGTCTGACGTGACCAAGTTTTTAAGCTATAGTCATTCTTTCTAGTTTATCATGAGTCGTAGTCTCTTTTCTTGTATGATATTTATTTTGATGAAAGTTAGGTATGGGTAAAAACAAATAACAATGTGATTTTTCGAGGATATTCTCGAAACGCAGCATATTAATTTGTTCTTGAAATGCTTTAAAAATTTCCTGAGTTCTAATCTCTTTTGTAAGATTTATGCCTAGTTTTTCGGATTTGGAAAAAAATGAATAAATTGTCGCAATAAACTAAGAATACGAAATTTCAGCCACAATCACGATCGCGATAATGATAACCACAAGTCATGGCGATCATACTGGACAATAGTATTGACTAGTATTGGTATTGAATGGTGTTAGTACTAATAGTGACCAATACGAATATCTCAATATCGTAATGTATTATGACATGTCAAAAATAAGACTTTTGAACAATTTCGAATAGAAAGTAAGATGAGTACTTTATTTATATATATAGACTTATATAGTCTATGTTAGAAATGTGCATGTACTTACGAGGGAACTACCCGAGGTGCTAAAAAGCTTTTGAGCTGAAATTTTGTCCACAAGTAGGGAATGCATAGACTAGAAAAAGCCTAAGAGGATATGTCCCCAAGTTGAGATTTGGCTGAGATATCGGCTTTTTACTATAGTTTTTCTATGTGACCCCATTTTTTCCATTAAGTCGAAATTTCGAATTTTGACGTGAAACTTTCCCCATATCAAGACCTCAACTAGAGTAGCTCATCTAAAAAGTTTCAGAATTTTCGGACTAAGCATTTCCGAGATATAACGTTTTCAAAATATCCATGTATATAAAAATATCCGTAAAAAACTGTGTTTATGCTAACAGACTCATATCTCGAGAATGCTTAGTCCAAAAATTCTGAAACTTTCTAGATGAGCTACTCTAATTGAGGTCTTGATATGGTGAAAGTTTCACGTCAAAATTCGAAAATTTGACTTAATGGAAAAAATGGAGTCACATAGAAAAACTATAGTAAAAAGCCGATATTTCAGCCAAATCTCAACTTGGGGACATATCCTCTTAGGCTTTTTCTAGACTATGCATTCCCTACTTGTGGACAAAATTTCAGCTCAAAAGCTTTTTAGCACCTCGGGTAGTTCCCTCGTTAGTGATAATTTTAGTTTATTAATGTTAATGTATTCGGATTAAAACGAAAGGATAAAAACAAAGACTTTTATAGATTCTTGAATATTTATTACAACGACTTGATCTTATAGTTTGAGCTGATCGATCAGTAAAGCAATATTCTAATGATAATGAACGTAAATTATCAACGGCTATTTCACTTATTGGTAATCCATCGATTAGTTATGTGCACAAAAAAATTTCAGCTTCATATCTCGTTATTTGTTGTAGCTATAACAATTTTGGTCTATACACTGTACCCAGTTTGGGACTCTGATCCGATCTCATACGGCATTCGGTCACCATCCCTGAAAAAGTTAATTGTTTTTTCTTTATTTTACAGAAGACACTTGACATTAGTGACTCTCGTGATCTTTTTTCAGATTTTCTTTCTATTTTAATCTTGAGATGTATTGATAGAAGAAGAGCAGTTTTTCCTTTATCAAAATTTTTTTCGGAAGAAAGACTACGAGAGTCACTAGCTTTTAACGTCAGCTTTTAAACAGAAAAAATATTTGACTTTATCTCCTTATGTAATAGAATGTCATTGAAGACGCATCGTTGAACTTACGTTTTGAGAAAACGTAAAACAATTTTTTGAAATACTTTTAACATAGATTTAACGTGACACATAACAGTAGATATATCACCATCATTTTTTATTCTAATCTTGTGATTGGTTTTTAAATTTATGAATAAAAGATGTTCACTAAGTTTTGATCCGCATAATCAATATTATTTTCTTACATATTTCATTAATGGAAAAGTCTAATATGAACAGTATATATACTATTAGATGCATTTATTTGTCATATGCAAGAATTCTATTTTTTAGACCCTTGTTTATTAGAACAATACAAAAATCTTAACATATCATAAAAAGTTTTGAATTACAATTCTATTCAAAAAGTTGTACGATATGTGAAAGTTCGTTTGAAGTAAATTGACTTTTAGGAAATTGTTTATAAGAAATATAACTTCGAAAAATATGATTACAAGCATCATCTCAAGGTCGATCAACTGCTCAAGAATTGAGTTACAGATCAAACACTATTCTCTAGGTACGGTTAACTTCAGTCTTATTGTTTGGGTGTGGGGTGTGGGTGTGGGGCGTGGGTGTGGGTATTTCCACTCACACTTGCACCCACACCCCGTAAATCAAGTAATGGACTATTAATCATATGTTGATGATGAAAATAATAATAATGAAGAAATCTGACAATGTTGTTGTTTAATTATTAGTTAAATTAATTGTACACATGGATTTATCAACATTATTCATTAAACATAAAATTCTCCAAATCACTAAAAACATTATTATATACACATTTTTTAATCTTTTTTCTTTATTGATTAATACATACTTGTACATGAATAACAAATTGTTGATCTTGATGTGTATAGAATAGATATGTCGATATAAATAAATTTTTATTCAAAAGAAGAATATATCTTATTTCATTCTTTTCTGTTGTAATAAATCCACCTAACAAAGAAAGATTTTTTCAAACTTCTGTAATGAATTATTTTGATCTAAAATTTTGTTGATATTTAGATATGTTCATCAAAAAAGAATATTATTGTAAAAATTTAAGTGTTTAAAAACTTCCATTGTTTTGTTTTTTTCAACAGTCTATGGAATTGAATCAACAGTTTTTAACATTAAGTATGTCTACTTAAGTAATAGTTCGTCTGATGTAATATACAGGGTGGCCCAAAAGTCATGTTACCGAGAAAAAAAATTCAGTATCTACATTACGGCTTGACAAACAGGACTCATTTTTTTACCAAAGATAGAGGCATGTTCACACTCGAAATTCATACGGATAAGGTTAGTGAGAACCTTTGTCAAGTATCACTATTGACCTCAACAAGAAAATTTTACTTTTTCACAGATAGAAAAAGAAAATAATACACATAACAAAGATTCTCACTAACCTTATCTATATGGATTTGGAGTATGAACGTGCCTCGATCCTTGGTAAAAAAATGAGCCCGTTTGGTCAAGTCATAATGGAGATACTCAACTTTTTCTCGGTAACGTGACTTTTGGGCCACCCTGTATTTTGTATTTTATCATAATAAATAAAATAATTATACATAAATGTTGTTATTGAGTATCATTAATAAAAATAAACAAAACAATTTCATTTTCATTCCAAATGAGATACAATCTAAAAAAATTCATAAATAAATCATTATATATGTTAATGTTAACAAGAGAGAAAGGAAAGAAAAAAGAAATATATGTGAAGAGAGGAATTTTCTTTTCTTTTTTTTGTCTTTCTCTCGTCCATAAGTCATTGTTCATGTTGTTATCATTAACGATCAATGATCAACATGTACAATTAAATATGTATATCAATTAACCTTTTTGAAATCAACTTTTAATTCATTTTCGACGAGAGAAAAAAATGATTTTTCAAGGTATATATACGAATGATTTCTTATGTAAAATCATTCAAATTTTTGAATCAAATAATAATCATTTTTCTTTTTCTGTTTCAGATTGGTCTCGATGATACAAAATTAATCAAATCAAGATCAAGTCATACAATAAAAAAAAATGTAGGTATCAGTTTTAATTTTTTTAATTTTTTTATTTAACGATTATGAGGATGGTGAAGTAAGACCTCCTATCAGTGTTTCTAATGGAATTCTAAAACAAAATGTACAGTACACGCTGTTTTGGATAAGCAAAGTGTACAGCAAAATGTACACAGTCATTTACATTACTGAAGTGAAGCGAAAGAGCAAAAAAAAAGAAAAAGTTCTAGTATAAACTAAGATATATTATAAAATTGTCCAGAAAAGTATGCACGCTGCTTTTTTAAGCAAAGTGTACAGCAGCGTGTATTTTCATAGCTGCAGATGTTTGTACATTTTGCTTCTGCAGTGTACACTTGCCATTAGAAACACTGCCTCCTATAATCTTTTTAATTAATTTTTTTTTTCCTTTGTCTTAGGTTCGATGGATATTTTCAACTATGACAAGATAACAGTGGGGTAAGTTAACTCATTCTTTTTTTTTCATTATATAACATTAAATTAATTTTTTTTCTTTTTCTTTCTAGTTCTCAATATCATCGCGTCGTAATCAACATCAAAACAGGATGAGTAATTTTTTTTTTTTTTGAGATGAGGATAGCGGAGAGGGGGATGAGGTTAGATAGTGTAATATTGAGGTTGAGGAGAGGGATAGAGTGACTGAAAAAAGAGTGTTAGTAGGGGGAAGGGGTGAGTTATGTCCATTGAGATTAGGTTCCCATTAGTTACAGGCCTTCCGGGTAGGCCCTAAGAACCCGGCCAGGAACTGTCTTGGTGTCCATGGCACACTACCAGGCTCATTGACATATCTCTCGAGTGGGAGGGATATGAATGATTTGAGTCGGTCCCGTGCGTGCATGAGCGTTACGCTTGCCACGGCTCCACCAGGATGGTTCCTGGTCGCGCGCGCGCACGAATAGAATAGACATTCATTTCATCAATTCAGTGCGATTTATTTGAAAAGAAAGAAACGCAAAAAAATAATAATCCATCGTTTTGAGTCTATTCGATTGAAAAGTGTTGAACACGATCTTTATAATGCTCGACGACATAGAGATTACCATGACGATCGAAGGACAAACCCGAGGGACGTTCGAACCGATTTGTTTCTGCTCTTTGACTATTTCCACCCACAATGACAGTGCCCTGTTTCGCTTCTTTAGGCCAACGCATCACTCGATCATTCAGATAGTCTGCCACATAGATGGTACCCAATGTATCGACGAACAGCCCAAGAGGACTCGACAATTGTGTCAGAGCATTCCCTTCGCCTTGACCTCCAGCGACGACAATTCCTGCTCTTGCACCTTTATTCCATTTCATTACACGATTATTGCTGCTGTCTGACACGTAAACAGTCTGTTGTTGATCGACAAAGATGTAGGTCGGAAAGTTGAGTTGATTGAGACCAGCATCTTTGCCATTGCCACCAGCTACGATAGTTCCATTCTTGTCTCCTATTTGATATCGTTTTACTTCATGTTTATGGTAGTCAGAGATGTAGAGATATCTCTGATCATCCATAGCCAATCCCCAACACTTGATGTTGTCGATGAGGATTTCGCCTTGAGTTGTACCACGACGACGAGACCATCGTACAACTCGTTGATTGTCCTGGTCACAAATAATGAGACTATCCGTCTCTTTGTCGATCAACACGTCGGTTGGTTGAGCCAATTGGTCCAATCGATTACCTCGGTCCCAGCCACCAGCTACTACTACTCCAATCGTATGACCCATCTTCCTTTGAATGATACGATGATTGTAGTACTCAGCGATGACCATCATTTGATCATCATCAACGAAGAGACCTTTAGGTCCGTTGAGTTGACCGATGGCACTGCCCCGTCCACGGCCTCCAGCAACAGTCACCCCATTCTGTTTCCATCGAGCATTAACTGGAATATTGGGAATTACTACAATGAACGAAAAAGAAAAGGAATCGTCGTTGTTGAAGGAATCCCATCTTTCGTGGGAGTAAGCGCTACAAATACGACATCTATCTTTGAGAATGTTCTTTCCGCAGATAAAAATTCAGAAGTCATTTTCTAGTTTTCTATGAGAAAAAAGGCTTTGGTAACGATTCTTACATCTATGTCACTTTTAGTTCTTGACAAGATCTTTTTGATCGTAAAAACAACACCTGAAGATTGCTGTAAGGAGGTCCTTAAAGAAAGAGTGATGCTAATTCCATCTAAGCTTTGGATAGAAAAACATAGCAAAATCTTTTTGTAGGATGATCATTTATATGAATATCAGAGAAGAATTTAAGTAATAAAATAATAAACTATGTAAAACTCTTAAACTGAGAAAATTCTGAGAAGATTCAATCTATATCTTGTTAGGAGCATGTTGAACAACAAATATCAAACGTAATTTTGTATGGTTTTGTGGAACCTTAAGGATTCAGTATGTATCTTTGAGGATGTTTTTCACATAATTTTCTGAATGATGAATGCAAATCTGCCGAAGTATCTCTTAAGCATTTGCATAGAGTATGCCAGTGAGATTTCACTAAATTTTTGTCAACTTGTATCAACTCAAGTCAAAAAAATCAGATATAAGATCTTGTGGATCAGACGAAACCATATAAAAAAATGTACGAAAAATCGCAGTCTTAGAGATCTTACTACCTTGTAAGATATCACTATAAGATTATAGGAAATCTTATGCGATGGTAAGATCTTTCAAGATTCTTATCTCAGATCAAAACAATGGATGTCAGATCGTATCAGATCTTATAAAATCCTGTATGATCTGTCGTGTTGTTTTATTCGAGAATTGTTGATTCAATAGTTTCTGTTATAAATCAGGCTTCGTAGCAGTTGAACGTGAACATATAGGAATATATAGGATAGGATAAATAAATTTTTATAGGATTTTCTTAAAAATATAGGACAAATATAGGATCAAGTATTTCAGAAAAAAAACGCTATGATGGATTTTAGAAAAAAAACTACAGTGAGGTGCAAGTCATGCAGAATTTGTATTGCATATTATAATATAAATTGAAAATGACCTCGAACCGTAATTAACAAAATTAAACGATAAAACATTTTTAACAGAATGTTAAAACTAAAAGATGACTTCGGTTCGACCTATTGACAGAACCCTACTAACACATACATAAAAATAGCAGTAGAGCAAATGTAATATAGAAAACTCAAAGAAGCAGAAAAATAGGTTTCTTTTTCCGGCTAGAAGTATATAAGAGCTTCATAATCAACATAAACATACATATGAACAAAAATTACATAGGACAATATCTGTTTAAATGTTGCAGATTATTGTAATAAGTGAAATTTTAAGTTGTGTGTTGCCCTCTAAAAAGTCCACATCTTATTTCCCTATAAATTTAAACTAGATAATATCCTAACAATATTCGGAGTGTGGATTCCATTGTAAACACTCAACTTTTTGTTGTTGCATTTTTAAATAAATCTTGCTCAACACACAGCAATGTCTCAATCATACAGAATGTCCGGAAAGTCATTTAACAAAATTTTTTTCGTATATCTTTGCTGTTTTATTTAACATTATCAATGAATTTTTTTTAAATTATAGACGAATATAGTGAGTTTTTATTTATCCGAACGACTTTCGATACTATCCTGCAAAACTATTATCTTTGAACGAAATACAAAAATTTTGCTATTTTTGTGAGATGCGAATAATTCAAAATTTGATAACGGTTTTTTCTTTGATATTTTCATATGATGAGATAGAGCTTGTTGAATTCTACAAGAATAAGTATATTGAAAATGTTTTACAACTTCTCTTTGAAGCAAAATTTGCAGAGAGCTACTACAGAAAGTCTAAATAATTATAGAAAACACTGCATAATGTTCTACTCGTATCTCATAAAAATAGCAAAGTTTTTGTATTTCGTTCAAAGATAATAGTTTTGCAGGAAAGTATCGAAAGCCGTTCGGATAAATAAAAACTCGCTATACTCGTCTATAATTTAAAAAAAATTTGTTGATAATGTTAAATGAAACAGTAAAGATATACGAAAAAACTTTTGTTAAATGACTTTTCGGACACTCTGTAGTTCTAAATAATCTCTTCAAATTCATATAAGTGTGATCATTTGTCCAGTGATCAATATTGCAAATTCAATCATTGAAAACAATGATGTTTTCAACAGAAGATTTAGTAAGAGCTATTAATGATTTGTATTTCTATCAATGGCATCGTTTTTTTTTGAAAGAAATTATAACATTTTAATTATTTAATCATCTGTGTTCTTGATTAGTATTGATTTTACTCTCAGTGGTATAATGGGGGTCATCAGCAGTCACGGTATATTAGTATTTGCTTTATTCGCTCATTTTCGTTCTATCTCGAAAAAGAACAGAGCTTGTGAAATTCCATTTTTCAGAACTAATGATCCAATGAATGGAATCATTTCAGAGAAGAACGACAAGAACCAGTACTTCATTCGTAGTTCAGAGTGCAGCAGTCGTGGTTTCTCCATTTTGAACCACTAGTTATCCCTTGAAGAACATTGTATAGGTTTCAAGTCTCAAAATATGAAGTTTCAATATACACGAATATATTCTCAATGGCTGTTTTGAAGACAATCGTGGCACATGGTAATGCCTTCTAAGGGATTCATTCTGGAAAAGAAATACCAGATTAGTCAGCAGTGGTTGAGAGTACAATACTATACGAAGATTCATGTGAACTCTTTAATACACAGATCATCTTCATAAACAGTTTCAAAAGAATGAATGAATTGTGGTTATAAATATGATTCTCGGATGAAAAATATCGATAGGATCGCAATAGATCTTATGTCCATTACTGTTGACGGAACCTACTATATGTGAATGGGCATGTTTTTCTTTTCCCGACAAAATTTAAAGCATTTTAAGCATCAATCTAAACTTTTTTGGAGAATATAGGAAATATAGGAAAATGGCTGAAATAGAGGACATTATAGGACGATTCTCAAATTTATAGGATTTATAGGAAATATAGGATGACTACGAAGCCTGGACTGTAACAGTTATAAAGAAATGTACAAAATACACAAAATTGTCCTGCGCAAGTCAATGTTTTCTATTAATGAAATGGTAAAATCATATTTGACTTCAAAAATAAATGCTTTCTATAATAGATTAGTCAAAGTACAGATATATCTCAGAAATTTTCACATAATAGAGAACGTTTTTCTTCACAAAATATTTCAACAAAAATAATATCGATATCGAAGTTTTTCTAAGACTATTAGGAGATGAAAAATAAAATATTTTTCTATATATCCTCTACTATATATCCCCCTGGAAAAAAATAGTTAGACTCGGTATTTTCGATATATTGTTACTATAAATTGACATTTTGAGAAAAGTAATTATATATTCGGATAGCCCGTGGAATTCTCTGCAACTCTCTATGTATAAGTTTTGAATTGTATTTGTTTCCTGGAAATAAATTCAAGAAGAATATATACTTAGTTTTGTAATAAATTGTTTATCTATTGACATAAATTTGAAAAAATCAATGAGATGTAAATTTTTGGGGAATCTGGCAATAAGGATACCTTTAGTATTCTTGAATTTCTTTGCAGGAAACAAACGCAATTCAAAACTTATATATAGAGAGTTGTGGAGAATTCCACGGGCTATCCGAATATAATTTCTAGAAAAAAGTCTCATCTTTTGAATAAAAAAAATATCAGCAGCGTACATCAAACAGTGGACTGGAAAAATGTTCCTCAGTGATCAGTAAATGATAAAAAAGTGAAGCTGAGAAAAACGAATAACAACATTGCGAAGTAGTTGATGATGTTCCTGTGTAGAAAATTGGAGCATGTTATATATCATTGGAAAGTGTGTAAAAAGGTCTTGCAATTGATGATATTTTCAAGAAAAAATTAAGCTAATTTCTAAATCCAAGTTTACTGTAGCGCCACCTTTTCGAATAATAACCTAATTTTGAAGCTTCCTTCTCTGACTGCAACAGTTAGAGCATGATTACTCGATATGTTGATGGTTTTATACTGCTGATAAAGAAGATGGAACGATATTAATTACCGGTAACTAAGGAAAAAAAATCAACACAACAGTTGATTTTCCACTATGACTTCCAATAGACGCCCCAGAATTTGGCAAAATATGTTCCATTATTATATAATTTATACATATTCCGAAAGAGGACACTCAGGGCTACTAGGATATGTGTTTTTTCAAAAATTGACTTTCGGAGGTGGGTTTCCTCTTAATTAATTCGATTCAGTTTCATGGAACAGTAGTATGTGGGTATCCTATCGTTTAGCTGTATTTGCAACAAAATATGCTTTTTTTATTATGTTTTGTGTCTTAGGTAGTATTCCGCAAGATTGACTTTTTTCGATTACTGTTTCTCATTTCCGTTGTCTTAATGCTTTCAGAATTCCTATTGCGATTTCTTTTTTTGCATTCGAGAAAAACCATCATTAGCAAATACTAGATTCTATCAACGTCTCACATTGTACAACGTAGGATGCCGTTAAATTAAAAATAAAATAATCAGTTATTATTTAGCTATACGTCGAAATTTATCGATATTAAGTTGAGAGAATTATTTTCTTCATCAATTGCACGATTAGAACGAGAAAAAGCTACTAGCTAATTAAGAAGACCAATCAACACACGAAAACATTCAAGAGAATAGTTGTGATAATTGAATTAAATTTAACCTCTTTCTGTTGTCATGTTTCTTCTGAGTGATTAGTTGATTTTTTATTATTTAATTTAATATCAGCCGATGGAGAAATGTTTGCTCTTTTCCAGAAAGGAAAAAATTATTTTCCTATGATATGTACATAACTCGAATTATACATGAAACGCTAACAGCCTTGTTTTTCCCGACAGAGTTAAGATGCCTGACTCTAATGTTCACAACTTAAAAATGCTTATTCATACCAAAATGAAAACAATAATAATTTCAATAGGTCTAAGAAAAGTTGAAACCTCAAGTAAATCAGTAATAGATTCTTGATGTGATAAGGATAAAAGAAAAAAAGCATCTTGAAAATTATTAAGATGGCACAAGTATTAGAAACATGAAAGCAAAAAAAAACAACAATACATGTGCTATAGTCGTACATCTTTACGAATATCCTATTTTGTATGATTTGTTAAAAATTGACTTGTCATTCTGCTAAGAAATCACAGAAGTCTACAAATATCAATTTTCACATCTGGTATGTTCATATAATACATATAAGTGATCGGTAGACTTCGGCGATTCCTAAAAAATTGGAGGAGGGTGTGGGTGTTGGGATAGATGAAAAGATTATCCACATCCATACCCCATACCGTTTCAGCAATAAAAGACTCAGAAATAGGCAAGACAAAACGAAATTTCGATCGAACGATCTGGATTACCTCAATTGACTCTACAGATTGTAGGACGAAAACTTCTGTATTTATGATATGAATGCAATAAATTCCCATCGTCTTCGCAATCTCATGTCTAGAAAAAGCGATTAAAAACTGATTTTTATTGCTAAACCGAGAGTTTCATAAGATTTGAAGTATTCTTAATACATACCTTTAGAGCTAAACACATGTTGCAACAATGAAACTCGCCAAAAAGTAGCCTTTTACTAACGACTTTCATAGGATGGTAAACAGGATATTAAATAGTATATATGTTTTGATAGCCTTTAGTTCAGCAAACATCCCATTCTGAATAAAACAAGCTTTCAGCTTATTCCCTACATGATTGAACTATGAAAGCCGATGGCACCGCGTTCATTATAAACAAGATTTTCGGTGCACTTTTTCAGAGTCTGTGATGGAGCCAAAGAAGGAGCATTTTGAAATACCTATCATAGTCTGTGGTACAATTAGAATGTCATAACACTATGTCTATTACAGTCTATGAGGTAGATTGGTCGTTCGAGGTTCGTATTTCACGCTATATAATTCAACATTCACAGAAAATAGTGCTCCATAAAAATTCCAACTGAGTAACGATTATGGAGATAGAACGTAAAGATCTAGGAATGGTATTGTCCACTTAAAAAGTGTCTCAAAGGAAGTATGGAGTGAATTCTTCGCGATACAAAGAATCTTTTCTCATCTGTGAAACAATCTAAATTGAAATACTCAACAGTCTTACACCTGCAGATGTTGAGTTCTCCTTAGACAATGTCTCGCTACACACTTACCTCGTAAAAATTCCAGATATGTGCCATAGATAATAAAGAGCTTGATGTCATCACACCAGTAATTTGTATGATTGCTGTGATTGCCGAGTGCACTAAACTCGATGAGTACTTCGAGTTCTCGCATATCATCATCCAAAGCCAGACTGATATAGTGTTTAGTCGAACCTGTATACAAAATGTGTATCGTAGTCGGTGTTAGTATACTGAAACTTACTTAATTTTTTCTGAGCGCGAATGTGTCCGATATTGCTAATTCCTCTCAATTGGATGGATACACCAATGCTCATACTTGCACTCAATATGGCTTGGGAGTATGGCCAAGAATTCGAGTCCCACTTGTCTGATAAATTGACACGTTGTAACATAGTAGCTCCCGTATTATATGATTGCAAAACGAAATGACAGTTACTCATATTCTTATCTGATATCATTGTAGTGACATTGCCAGTTTGTAATATCCAACTGTTAACAAGAGAAGTGTTGCAAAAAGCTTGACCATTGTTAATCATGTTCGTATCACTGGCAAGTGTATTGTTGGGTAGTAAAGCATCTTGAATCAAGAGAGCACTTTTTAGTTCACTGTCTTTAATTTTGGCGTTCCTAAAATCAGCGTTGTATAGATTGGCATGGAGGAAACTAACGTTGATCAAGTCAGCGTTTTCGAACGAAGCACGCTTAACATTTGAGTGCCAAAAGTTAGAATAAGATAAAGTAGCATCAACGAAACGAGCTACAACACAAGTCGTTTGTTGAAAATTCGTATAAGATGCTTTGGCACGAGAGAATATGGCTGAAGCTAAAGGGCAATTGAAAAATAAATTTCATGAAAAAAAGCAAAACTATTATAAACATTACCTAAAATAGCGGATGAAAAGTTGACATTAATCAATTGAGCATCTGAAAAGTCAGCATAGCTAAGTTCAGCAGATGAAAAGTCGACATTCTGAATTATAGCGCGCTCAAACTTGGCATTGACCAGCCGCGCGTATGAAAAATTGATATTGAAAAGCGAAGCGAATGAAAAATCAACATTGTTATGTAAGGTGAATGAAAAATCGATATTTTCGAGTCGTGCATATGAAAAATCGGCATTGAAGAGCAGAGCGGATGAAAAATTCACATGCTCGAGTCGAGTCGATGACAAGCAGGCATTAAAGATTGAAACGAATGAAAAATTAGCATTGAAGAGAGAGCTGAATGAAAAGTTAATAGTATCGAGTTGAGTGGATGAAAAGTTAGCATTGTCGAAGTTTGAGGATGAAAAATTGACATTGCGAAGTGTTCCAGATGAAAAGTTAACAGTGTTAAACTCAGTATTAGCGAATTTGACGTGCTCCATATCAATGCCTACAAATGTTGCATTTGATAGAAAGATACCAGTCAATGATAAGTTGTTTAATTTCTTTTTACTGATTGCTGTATAACGAAAATCTATATCACGAAGTTCTGCTGTTGATAGATCCAGTGAAGAATTTTTGTGTATTCCACTAAGTTGTTTGGCTTCGTAGAGAAATCGAACAATTTGAATGTTACGCTGTGTATCTAGTTGACGAAGGATAGTCAGAGTTTTAGCTCGAGCAACAGTAGCCGTAACTTCATCAGCTGTGAGTGAACCATTGCTCTTTTCCAATAATGTAGCCATATCATTAATATAAGCAACAAGTAACTCGTCTCGATACCGCTCAGTTGTTAGTTGACGCTGAAATTCATTCGATCGATTTGCCGTCTTCTCTTCTACTTGGCGCTGTTCTCTCAATTCATTGAGATCTTCGAGCCGTTGATATCTGGATCCATTGAGATCTTCAAGTCGTTGTTCTCGGATCATTTTTTGTTGATGAAAAGTGATGACAATAGTGAAAGTACCCAAAACAAGTGGAATAATTAGTGAGGAAATCAATTGAAGTACGTCGTTTGCCGCTAAACACTGGCATCTTCGATATTGGCGACGGTGTTGATTTGTTTGTGTTGCTTGCTCTTGAGTGGTCATCTTGTTTAGTGACTGTTGCACGAATACTATTCTAGTCAGTAAGTACGACGAAGCTGTCAACTATCTTTTTTATTATTTGATGTGTACAGAACATATTTTACTACCAAAAGACAAGGGAGAGAGAGAGAGAGAGAGCACAAAATAAATAGTTGTCTTTTTATTAAAATTGTAATTCGATGACATTATGATCTTTGATCATGTCTATAAGGATTGTTGATGGCATACAGCATGCATATTAAATTTCTTTGTATTTATCTTTCTCAACAGTCCACGCAATCGATGTTTTTCAGTATGCGGATGTGAGTGTGGAGTGAGCCCGTGGATGCGACTGTAGGTGGATACGGGTTTGGTTCTGTTTTTTATCAACTCTTACTCACAGCAAATCGCATATTCATCAACACTGTATTATGAACATTTCAAGTTAAACAAAAGATATTTTGCTTCTTGAAAGACCAGATAGCTCGATTTGAGTTCCATGAAAATCATGCTCAGCGCTATTTGATTAGTATGATCCATTCACCAATTGGTAGATCAATAGAACGTGATAAAGTCATTCTCATTTGTTTTCTTTATTTGTGTGACATATAGATGTCAGTTAACATGATCATTAGTCAAAGTGAGAGACGTCGAGAAAAACTGATATCATGAGAATAGAGCAAGAGGTATTAGTTCCGATGGTAATTATTTTGATCTTGCTAAATATCTCACCAGATGACTTGAATGTTTTGAAAATTACGAATAAGTATTGTAAAAAAAGAGCATATGCTGCATCTTTTTTTTGTACATGGAGTAGTAGAAGTTGTTAAAGTCGGCCACGATCTTTTTCACAAGATTATTAATCTTGCATCCTTCTTTAAGAAGTACGAAGAAGTCTAGTTAGCCACAAGTACACTATCTATCAGATCTATACAAAACAAACAAAAACTCGTCTTGTCCCGTCGTACGAAGATCTGATCTCAGGAGCCAATTTTTTTCTGACCTCTTTTCACTTTCGGAAAAGCGTCCCACATATGAAGGAAGAACGTTTCAAATAACATACAATCGACTCACTAGTACAGTATGTTTTTTTTAAGTCATGAAGCATGACTAACTTAACGCAATCGATTTATTTTGAAGCACTCAATGAAAGTCTTTTACGATTGACAGAAAGTTCATGAATAAATGGTTGAATCTTGCTGCCATGTACTCTCAACATATGAATACTAGCAGGTAATCTACGGATATTCATTTTGTTAACAAATGTTTTCAGAATATATTTTATTGAAAATTACTTAAAGCTCATAGGCTGTTTCGCACAATTTATAGTTAATGTGATAGAAAAGGAAAAAGAGATTTTCAGCTGTACTTTTAATGACTGGGTCTCCACTTTTAACCAATATGTTTCAAATATTTGAGCACATTAATCAAAAACTCTAGATTGCGACGAATAATATAGATGTTCTATTCAAAGATGCTTCGAAAAATCTTTCAACAAACGTCTCAAAATAAACTGGTTGCATAGAATTTGGCTGCTATTAGTTCAAATACTTGTTGAAATAAAACTAATTTGAATTTATTCTAATCCTTATCAGCTGTAAGTCTCGACAAGTTTCTACAAGCAATGTGCAAGACAATTATAAGCTTAAAAACTTTTGTACGACGACTTTGTGAGATGGAAACGGGGGCTCACCTGTCCCAACATTATCTAAAAACATTTCCTCTCTTCTGTGGGACTTCGTTACCTACTGGAAATCGATAAATTTCCTCGTTCCAAGAGAATTTCTAATATTATTTATTGTTTTCCGTTCTGAAAATATTTAATAAATTTTTTTTTTGTCATACCAACACATCAACGACTAAATAGTATACTTCTTGCATTTCTCAAAGGTTTCACTCAATTTTGAGCTATAGACAGTAGAATTTTCAAAGAGATATCTGAATGAATTCTTTCATTTTCCGTATACAATGATTGGATCTACTGACAAAGAATTCATCCAGAGCCCTCCATCTTTTTAACCCATTGTGGATGAGCAATATTAGCAGAAATATCAGTATGAAAAATAATATCAGACAAAACTATTAGAAACATAAGAAAAAGCTTAACTCTGCACTATTCGTTTGCCTTCATATCTCATGACGTAGGAAGCATTCATTGACGTCAAAAGAAATCAGATATCACAAGTTTCTTCATGACAATCTTGTTTGAATAAAAATTTACTAAACATGATAAATATCTTCGAATGTTGGTCGGAGAAATAGTTACAAATCATGACCAACCAAGTATCATATTGTTTCCAACTCAAATAATAATACTTTTGTGATTTAATCACGTCTATGAAAACATGATATATAATCACATATGTAGTCCTGACAAAGTAAAAGAAAAACAGAGAATAATCGGGATTCTGTCACAACGCTTTTAGTGTTTCAGTATTTATTCTCTTTCTGCTTTTAGTCTTGTTAATTGCAATTAACTTTCTTGGATGTGAATTAGTGTCGAGTGGATGTTCTGTTCAACTACAACAACACCCACACTGACACCCAAGTCTGTCGTTTTATGACCATTGGAAAAAATAATAATTATGTTCATATAATACTTTCATTTACCAATGTTTCGTTTCATCGAATGACTCGATTATAGAATAACTTAAACAGCTTTTTAAAATCTTCATGAAATGTTTTTGATATGGCAATATTTATGAAAAACATAAGTCTTGCAATAGCTACAATAAAATTTCCTATTCGAACACGATCAATACTATTTACCATATCCATATAAGTTGTTATAGCAATTTCTCTGGGTTGTGTGGGTGTGGATGCAAATAAAGAAAATATTGCTATTGACATCCACACTAACACCTCAATTTAGCAAATAAAAGATAAAGATTATTTATAATAGATGCCCAGAAGAAATACATTGAACAAGAGTTTTCACGATATTTTCTAAAAGGTATTATAATAAGGGTGTGGGTGTGGGTGTGGGTGTGCTGATCTATTTACCCACACCCACACCCTTAAATCAACAGAAGAACAATTACCATCGACATCTGCTTGTCTAAAATGTAGCGATTATGTTATACTTGAGTTTTCTTCGATGCTGAATCCAATTCAACGTATGTACCAAATTAGTCGCTTTGTTGGACGTGGTGGTTTGCATCTTCGTCTTCCTGAACGTACATTAAATGTTCGTATAAATATTATTAATAATAAATCCAGCAAAAATCTTCAGCAAATGGTCGATAAAATTAAAACAAAAAATAAAGAAAGTCATAAAGATGGTCTTTGGATATTGATTGATATGAAAAAAGATAATCATAATCATGAAAATAATCTCGATAAGATTAAACAATTATTACAAGATGAATGGAAAAAAATCAATGTTCTTATTACCAAAAAGAAACGAACAGTGATAAATCCATCCTCTCAAACAAGGATACTATCAAAAACAAATATTTTTCGAGATAATCGTTGGAAGTCTAAAGATCATAGACGAAATAAGAAATATCAACAAAAACAGAAAGAATCTAGCGTACCTGAAAAAGTTCCTTCACAATCATTCGTTCCACCTATATCAATGCCTAAAGAAGATGTAAGATCTCATAAAACTAAACGAACGTAACCGATCATTTATTCAATATTTACAAATAAATAAATAAATTTATTTTCATTTTTCATATTACTAACTAAGTGTGACTTTTTTTTAAAATATTTTTCTGATATCTGTACTGTAGAAACCATTTCGATACATGAAAATCTTATTATATATTAATCGATGATAATAATTCATTTATTAGTTGTACAATTGAAATAAATATATGTTCAATTGGATTGTATTAGAGACTATATGTAGATTTTATTTAGGGGTGGGTGTGGGTATGGGTGTGGGGTGTGGGGTGTGGGTGTGGGTGTGTGGGTGTGGGTGTTCGTGTGGGTGTGGGTGTGGGTGGGTATGGGTATAATTGTGGATGTGAACGTGAGAGAAGGCACTCACACCCGCACACACACCCACACCTACACTCACACCTACACCTACACCCACACCTACACTCACACCTACACCTACACCCACACCCACAGCCACCCACACCCATACCCTTTTTTTGTTATCAAATCTGAACGTCTTCCTTTTCATTTATTGTACTCATTGTTAACAAATACATTTGTCATGAACCTTCACAACATGATAGATCGTGACATGTTCTACAAAATTGCGATAGTGACCTTTGGTCGTTTTTCTGATCAAAAGACATAATAAACTGGTTTATTCTCAAATGATTGTATTTTGCTTGAATTTTGTGTATGTTTCGAAATTAGAGACTAAAAACGGCTTGCTGTGGAAATTAGGGAAAGTGCCCCTAATATCGACCGATGGAGTTCATCATCGCAGACTGTTAATTTCTCCGTGAAAACATTGAAGAAGAAAGGTTGTTTATTTACCATTTGAAAGAGCAGAAACTAGGGGTTTGTGCATATATAAAGATATTTTACCTCACATATAAAATAGTTGTGCACGAACTCAAGCAAGATTGGGCAAATTTTTGCTGTCGATATTAGGGACATTTGCTCTATTCTATCTTTTCTCATTTCTTTTCATTTTTTAATAATCTTTGAACCAAAAGGAACTAATCTTAAGTTTAAAAAGTGCAAATGAAACAAAACTAGCGATTGTTTGTTTGTAATTTTTCTCTATCAACCCATTATCAAGCTACAGTTTGATTGACTGTCTTTAATCTTTGCTGGATTTGTGCCTGTAGTGTTTGATCTCCAGCTTCTTCGGCGAAAATGCTTGCTTGACGATAACTCTCGTATGCATCAGTATAGCGCCCACACTCTAAATCTAGTTGACCCTCGGAAAAGCACAAGTTAGCTTTATCGCTGGTAGAACCAGTCTTCAGTCGAGCTTCTGCAAATACTTTTTTAGCAATGGGAATTTCATCCATCTTTTGATAAATTTGTGCTTTGTTGGTGGCAATGGACATTGCTGAAGGTTCATCATTCTCTGCAGAAACATTCGAAAAACAATCTGATGTTATTTTGTTCGATGTTTCCACTTCGTTGCACAGCTTTTCTGCTTTCTCGAGATGCTTAAGCGCATCGTCGTACGCATCATTCATATACGCTGATTGGGCATAATGACAATGGATGTTTAGAGATTCTTCAGGTGAAAGAGTCGATACTGATTCCAGCATGCGGTTGTAAAAATAAATGGCATTTTTGTATTCACGGAGCTCGTGTAAGATCCTGCCCAAGGTGAAGTATGTACATTCATTGGACTTCTCGATCACTTTCAAGTCGTCATTGGCAGAGAGTTGAAGAACAACTTTCCACTCGTTATCGGATTTTTGATCTACCGATGTAATACGCCAGACGAATCCCATGAAGAACAGAACTTCATCTTCATCCGGAATGGCGCTTTTCCTGGCAATATAGGCATAGGGTCGTTTCTTATCCGTCGTCGCATCCAATTGAGATTCATCCAGATGCATTTCGAAAAAAACTGTTTCATAACCCATTCTTTTGTTGAGATTATCAGCAAACATTTTT